>PVKU01009570.1:0-60456 GCA_004027475.1 Anoura caudifer | reverse complement strand
GGGGGGGGGGGAAGAAGGGAGAGAGAGACTCGGAGAGACTAAGGAAAGACAGAGAGATTAAAAAGGAAGAGACGGATCAGAGACACAGAGATAGGAAGAGCAGGAGGAAAATGAGGAGAGGAAGACAAAGGGGATGGGGAATAAGAGAGTCGGAGGGGAAGACACCGAGAGCAGAGACTTAGCTAGAGACACAGAGAAAGAAGGAGACAGGCACAACTAGCGGGGAGTTAGAGCGGGCAGAGTCAGAGACAAAGATAAGGGAGAGAGATGGAGGGAGGAGAGAGGTATGGCTGGGCAGGGGGAGAGGTGAAGGTCTAACAGAGTCAGACCTCAAGAGGTCAGGGGTGCAGAGAGATGAGAGCAGAGACAAAGGAACTGATGGGACAGGGACCCGAACACTGGGAAAGAAGGGGGACGGGAGGGAGGGGGCAGAGATTTGGAGATACCTAGGGAGCCCCTGAGGAGGCCCACACAGAAGAAGGAAGGAAGGCAGAGATGAGGAGAAGGACTCCGGAGGGAAGGAGAGAGAGCACAGGGACAAGAGTCAGCCTTAGTGGGAGCCTGATGGGAAGTCGGTGGGGGATCTGAGCCCAGAAGAGCCCTAGCTAACAAGGGTGGCCCAAAGAGGCTGTTTCAAGAAGCCGTGGAGAGCAGCCTTGGGCTGAATCAGGGAGAGAGAGATGCAGGGCTTGGGCATGGCTTGGGCATGGGGGTTAGCTAGGGGGACTAGGAGTCTCTTTGGACAGGGACAATCTGAGAAGATGGAGAGGTGGTTGGGAAGCCCCGAATCTAGAGGAAGACTTAGAGCTGAGAAGAGTTCATGAGCTTGAAATTGATACCTGAGAGGGATAAGCAGGTTGGAAGAAGCAGAAACTGGGAGGAAACAGGGATGAGGACCACTATACTTTCAGAGGAATCTGGATCTCTGGATTTCTAACTATACTTTTGGATCCCCAGGACCTTAGGTCTTAAAAGTCTGAGAAGGAGCTAGTAGTTTTAGGGGTGAGAAGAAGAGAGTGGTCTGCCCTCAGATGCCTGAGCTGGAGATAGCAAGTTGTAAAGGGAGAAACCCAAATACGGAACCAACCCTGGTCTGCAAGTGTAACCCTGGGTACAGCCAGAGGGCAGAGTGGAAGATTGCCAAGGTGCTAAAATGCTTCCAAAATTCCTGTCCTGGATTCCTCTTCCCAGACCTCAGTTTCTCCAGGCTTATTTCTTGAGTCTAAAGCCTTAGGGGTCGATAGACAACCAATAGATTGAGAATGGTTGAGGGCCCTGCATCTTGCTGGTTTCCTGGCCTACACAACATTTATGTAACCAATAAACATTGAAGGACATTACTGGGCTTGTCAGACAGAATAGAGTGACACTGGTTTCCTCTGTGCATTAGAGCTCAACACAGGGTCTCAAAGTTGTCTTGACAGAGCACTAGGTGTAAGGACAGAGCTGGACTGGGGAGCTGGAGTGGGATGAAGGAAGAAACTGGGGCTCCAAGTGTGAGGGAGGAAGGTCGGGTAGGGATCAGGAGGACCACACTGGGAAACTATGAAGAGATGATACATTTCTATGAAGGATAGGAACTAAGAGTGCAGCAAAATGGGAAAGGAAAAAAAAAATAATAACTCACTAAAACTTAGGCAGCTGATTCCTTCCCTTACTTTGGTCTAAGACATGGACATCTCAACATGCCATCAAGTTCCTTCATCTATAACATGAGGATCACAGTGTCTACCCTCAACTGATTGTGAGGATTACATAGTTTACCAATCAGCAGTGGCCTCTATGGGCTCTCTTTCTTTTCTGATCTCCCAGAGCAGTGATTGCCTTTAACACATATTCTGGCATATCCTGTCTTGCAAAATGTTTCTCTGGTATCATTTCCTCAGCAAAATTGCAAACTCCTTGAGAGCAGAGGTGGTGTCATCTCCTTCTTAGGGAGGTTGGCCCAACCTTCTTTTCTCCACCAAACGTGTATCTAGTGGTAGGTCTAAGAAAGATGCAAAGATGAACAAGACAGCCCCTTTCCTTAGGGAACCTACAGACTAGGCGAGACACTAGGTGAACAGTACTGGCTGCAGCTCCAAGTCACAAGGCAACTCAACCATCCTGGGTTAAATAGGACAAAGAGAGATCCCCTTCTCTCCTCCTAAAATGTGTTCCCATCCTGATGTTTTTCATTTTTAGTGACTGACACTCAATCATCCAGGCCAGAAACTTGGATGTAGTCTGAATTTTCTTTCTCTTGATTATCTCTGAGTCTTTGTATAAGTTATTTCCTCTTCCTCGAACCACTCCCTCTCCCAGCTCCACTCTCCCCCACTCAGTCTCTTGGCCAAATTCGGTCTTTGTTCAGATGGGAGGTCTCAGTGCGTATGAAATTTTAGATATGTCTTCCAGGAGTCCATTCCTGACTCTCAAGTCTAGAGCAGATGCTCCTCCTAGCTCTATCTGCGCTATCCTGTGTGATATGGGAGTTAACCACATAGCTTCTAGGCTAGAACTAGGCTGCCTTGTTTCAAGTCCCAGCTCACCCCCTTTTCTGACTGTGTGAACTTGAAATCTATGCCTCAGATTTCTCATCTATAAGATGGGAAAAACAATATTCTACCTCTTTCATAAGGGTATGAGGATAAAATGCCTGACACACAGGTCTAAACGAGTTCCTTAGTCATTCATTACTGTTATTCCAAGTTCCCACCCTAGTTTTCTCACCAAAGTATTCTATTTCTTTGCTGCTTTGAATAAAGAATGAATGAAATAAAGAATGAATGAACCCTGCTGACTGCATTTGGTCAGAACCAGGGTGTGGAAAGAAAACTGTACTTGTGGTCATGAGGAATTATGGGTACCTGCCGAACACCAGAGAGCAAAAGTCAAGGCACAACTTCGGAATGGGAAAAGATTTCCACCCCCGGTTTCTTCTCCTAGACGCCCAAGCGGCACCTCACCCAATGAATGGGCAATACTGCCATCTGGTGATAGAATCTGGAATTTCCGTTTCTTGGAGGTAGGACCAAAAGCCCTTTTTATTTTTTCTTTTTGTTTTGCACACTTCACATATTTTCACTTTAGATTTCTAGCCCAAGAAGCTACATATCATAATGTATTAAGTCTTGTTCCTTTCTCCTTAGGCCCAGCCCCGAAGAGGGGGCTCTGCTGGCCTTACAGAAGAGGAGCTGGGAGAGATCTGGACGTTGAGATCTTTCCTCATCCCAGTACAAGCTTAACCGGGGTTTGGGGCCCCGCCTACTGTCCTGATCTCCCTGGCAACTGTCTTTTTGCCAGAGGTGCCGCTCTTCCTGCGTTACCCAAGCAACCTTCGGGCCCACCTCCTTCAAGGTCCTGACTGGTTCATAGAAAATGTAGGTCGGGGCCTAAGGGAGGCATTGAGGTTTGAAGAGTGTGAGCTGCAGGGAGAGGAGGGGAGGGTTTCAGTGGGAGGGAATGAGCTTTCAGGAGCTGCTGAAGGAAAGAGAGTCCTGTGGAGCTCCCGGTAGGGGAACCCCCCTTCTGGAAGAGGCACTGACGGTCCTGGGCGCGAGTCATCAGAGTTCAGGCCAGAGACACCGGGGCCACTCTCAGAGCTGACCCCAGAAAGAGGAACCACTGTGAGGAGAAGGGACTCGTGCTTCCTTAAACCTTTCCACACAGGCCAGCCCCCACATCCAAACTGCTTGTTTATCGGAGTTAGGCTCAGTGGGGAGTAACTCAGAATCCTTAGTTTTCTCTCTTCTCCAATTTTCTTCTTAAAGGTCCCATTTTTAGGGTCAGTGGACTCATTGTCAGGCATGGCAGGTCTTTCCAAGGAGGGGATAGGCTGGGTCACTAAGAGGCAGCTGAAGGAAGCGGGGCTTCCCTCCAAAGCTTGCTTCCCTCACTCTGAGCGTAAGCCTCTGGAATGTGGTGTAGGGAAGGAGACTCTTCTGGGCTGGGGGTGTTCTGTTGGTAGGATGGACCTCTTCCGGATCTCTCTGTCCACAAACCCTGATACTTCGCCCCTCCCCTTCAGGACCTCACTGTAATTACCGTCCTCTCCACCCTATATTCTAAACCCTACAATTATCCTGCCTGGACCCACCCTGTTACCAAGGCCCTCTAAGAGAAGTTGGAGGTTGGGAGGAGGGAGCCAAAGAGTCTGTGTTTGGGGGAGCGGTGGGATTCAAGTGGGGAGCTCTGAGAATCATTTGGAGCCACATCTTCCTTTGCGTCTGGGCTCCTGGAAGACACCAGCCCCCATCACCTTTTCACGCTTTATCTTCTCAGGGTAGGCCCAGCCCTCCAATTCCTTTCCACCTTCATTCTTCTCTCCCCAGGCCTCCCCACCTCTGCCTGTCTTTCTCACCTACTGCTCCCTCTCCAGGCCCTTGCTGGGGTGCCACTTGGGGGGCGTCAACCTCAGCTGGCTCCGCTGACCAGCTATGTTGGCAAGAGGCACCACTATCGCAGCTGCTGGCCAAGAAAAGGAGGAGTCTAAGTACAATGTCTTCTTTAGGGGTTTCACAACATTGGCAGATGTGCTGACCCCAGAGTTGACAAAGTGTGACCTGGGTTGCCAGGTATGGGGAACTGGTGGGAAGCAGAGGGGAGCTGGAGGCAGGCATGTTCAGGGTGAATTCAATCTCCAGGATAGAGCACTGGGCAGTGAAGGTCAAGGTTGTTGCCAGATGAGGGGTGTGTATGTTTGTATGTGTCTGTGACCCCCACCCACTCAAACCCTTTCTCATCTCCTAATCCCTAGTTCCCTGAGCTGCAAAACCACACTCATAGGGAGGAGTCCAACCAGTTGAGAAGAGCCTGAGTGAATGCCCCCAAGGCCTGCAGTGTCTTGCTGCATCCCCCACAACCTGTGCTAAATGCTCCCCCCCCACCCCCCACCCTGCATCCAGGGTTTCTCTTTGTCATAGCCCTCACTTCACTGCATTTTAAAATCTGTGCCTACGGATTGTAATCCCTTTAAAGGAAAGGCCGTGCCTTATACACCTTGGCATAGCCCAGTGCCTGGCGTGTTCAGGCTTTCCATACATGGGTGGATGGATGGATGGATGGATGAATAGTGAACTGAATGAATTCTTCCTCGGCCCCTGGTTAGGCAGGCGTTCTGTTCCTCTCAGCCCCACAGAACAGAAACCGGAGGCGGCCACCTGCCCCAGCAGCACCTCTTTCCCATTTCTCCCATGTTGATCTTCGCTCCACCCCAGGAGAAACCTTTGTTATGCGGGTCTGTGACTCACACTGGAGACTGCTGCACGCCTGAGCCAGTCCCGGACTGGAACCACACATAGCTGAGCTCCTGATCCCAGCGGTGCACTAGGAGGCTGTGGGCTGGAGCTGCCCACCCTGCTTAGTCACCAGTGGGGCGTCTGGATTGACCCCGTTGGTAACAGTGGCACTGGCTGAGAAGAGGCTGGGACAGGAGCCAGGCAAGGGTGAGGAGAACATGGAGACAGAAGTCAAGGGCTGGGGGCTCAAGGAGTAGGAAAAGGAAAAGGGCAAGAAGGAAGGGCAAGATCCTCAGGCAGAGCACTGAGGACAGAGCAGTGAGGGTGGGGGCCTGGTGGTGCTGGAACAGGAGCTTGCTCTGGGCTAAGGCTAGGTTGGGCAGGTGAGGGTGAAGGAGGCCAGATTCCCCCTCTCAACCCTTTCCTTGGCCACCTTAAGAAGGTGGAGTGCAGATAGTTCCCAAAGTAAAATCATTTAAATTCCCATGTCTAAAAATAGGTTATGATAAAGCTTTTATTCTTTTTAAAAAAGATTTTATTTATTTATTTTTGGATAGAGGGGAAGGGGGAAGAAAGAGAGGGAGAGAAACATTAGTGTGTGGTTGCCTCTTGCGTGCCCCCGACCCCCAGGACCTGGCCCACAACCCAGGCATGTGCCCTGACGGAGAATCAAACCAGTGACCCTTTGGTTTATAGACTGGCTCTCAATCCACTGAGCCACACCAGCTAGGGCAATTTTTATTATTCTTAAGGTAACAAAACTGATACCCTTCATTTGTTTGCCTTTGTATTTATTTTTACTTTTTTTTTTTTTTTTTTTTTTTTTGAGAGAGAGAGAGAGGAAAGGAGAGAGAGAAACATCAACTGGCTGCCTTCTGTGTGTGACTGAAGCAGGGATTGAACCTGAAACCTAGGTATAT
Organism: Anoura caudifer; assembly: GCA_004027475.1. Taxonomy (NCBI): domain Eukaryota; kingdom Metazoa; phylum Chordata; class Mammalia; order Chiroptera; family Phyllostomidae; genus Anoura; species Anoura caudifer. Next base: position 54,317 of record PVKU01009570.1, on the reverse strand, counting down.
GCCCTGACTGGGAATTGAACCTGCAACCCTCTGGTTATAGGACAAAACTCCAATCAACTGAGCCACATGGGTCAGGGTGGTCCTCTTCATTTCTTCAGTGATCCTCAACCTTCCTGTGAGATGAGGAAAGGAAGGCTCAGGGAAGGTGAGAGTTTTAGTAAAATCACCCCACCTGGTGCATGAGGGGCAGAACCTGTCTCGCACCAGGGCTTCTGATCTCAGGGTGCTTCTTGCTGTTGACATGCCTGGTACACTCAGCACTGGAGATTGTGTGTCAAGACCCTGGTTCTTTCCTTCACGTTGCCTCTGAGTGAGTGGCTTAATTTCTCCAACCCTAACTATCCTTGAAGCAAAGATGTAAGGCGACTTTGGCAATGATGATGTTCTCCTGGGTACCATGGTGTGACCTGTGACCTAGTCTCGCTCAGACAGCTGAGGGAAGTCCCAGTTGACCACCTCGGTGACTGTACAAACCAGTACCTCAGTGCTGCTGTCCCCGCAGAGCCAGTGTGGGTGTCTTCCTGTCAGGACTGTGCTCAGCCCTGGTGCACATCGGGGTCTGTCACTGACTCTCAGGGGAGCCTGTGCCAGGGTGGTCCGTGAGCTTTTCTACCAGCAGCACCCACAGAACCATAGGTTTTAATCTAACCCTGCAGTCTGGGGGTTGCCATCAAGCACCCATGCTTCCTCATATCCCAACCTGGGGACTCTAGATTTGAATATCAGGCCCCTAATTCAGACCCACCCTCCTGTCATTAAGTTCCAGCCACTGCCTTCCCATCCTCCCCAGTGAGACGGCCTTGACGCTAGACGCACCCTGTGTTTCCTTTCTCTCTCCCATTCTGGCCTCCTCCTCTTTCTTCTTCTCATCCCTCTCCCTTGTGCCCACATTCCCCTCTCATATCCCCCCATGCCTTCCACCCTCCTCTGTTCTCTGCTCTGTCTCCTCACCCCTCTCCCAACTTTCCTCCGCCCTTCTCTTTCTTTCTCTTTCCTCCTCTCCTTTCCCATGTGCCACCACCTCTCTGCTCCTCATTCCCTACCCCAGCCTGCCCTAATCTTTGCATGTGGTAGATGTGGCAGTTTTGAGTTCCTGGGCCTCTCCTACCAGGGCACCTGTGAGTTTCATTTCTGAGCAGGCCACCTCCCAGTGGTGCAGAGTAGGGGGCCCCGGGGCCCCCCTGAGAGGAGGGGAGAAGTCATCTGGGCTCCCTGCATGGACATGGGCTTCAGGAGGCCTCGCACGCTGGCTCCGAGGTGTTTTGCATTGCACTGGCTGTGGCCAATGCCAACGTGCTCTCAGATGGCACCGCCCTCACTGAGGACACTTTTGGCCACCATACCTTTCTGCTGATCTGGGGCAGAGGGGTGGTGGAGCTGGAGGGTGTGGGGAGGGGCGAGAGTATCCCTCTGACTCATCTGGGACTCTTCCTACTTCCTCTCCCCCTCCCACAGTCAAGCAGTCCTTTGATTTGCCTCTGAAATGCCCCCTCAGACTTCCCTCCTCTCTGTGGTTCCAGCCTTCATCAGCTCCTGGTTGGACCGTGGTAGTTTTGTGCCAGCTGTCTTCCAGGCCACCTGACATTCATTCCGCCTCGTTTCAACGTGGGCCCAATGCCAAGATAGTTCACCCACCACTCCCCATTGCCTTTATTTTTCAAAATTTATTTTTATTGTATTTTTTTTCATTACCATTTATCCTCCTTACACCCTTTTCCACCTGCATCCTCCAATGCCTTTAGAACATAAGCAACATAGCCTTCTGCATTCTCAATAGTCTCGTCCCCTAGGCTGTCTTCTTTGTGCTCCGCCTAGTGTTTTGTGAAGTATTCCAAAGCAAATTACAGATGTGATATCTCTCCCTTGAATATTTTACTATGCATGTTTAAAAAACAGGGTAATTTTCCTATATAATCATACTGTCATCATAGCTAAGAAAAATATTTTCTCATGCCTAATTCTCAGTTCATATGCAAATTTCCCCAGTTGTTCCTCAATATCTTTTCACAGTTGGCTTGTTCAGACAAAGATTCAGTCAAAGACCAAGAATTGTACTTGGTTTTTACGTGTCTAAAGTTTCTTAATCTTGACTTCAGACCACCTTCGCTCCCACTCATCTTTCACCACATCCTTCCTGAGCACTCTGGGCCGCCCAATCCCGACTTGCACTGGAGTTGTGACCTGCTCTTTGTTTACATTTGGCCTTTCCTCCTTCCTGGAACTGAGAGCTTGCTCCTTCTCTAAAGTCACTTCAGAGAGTACCACCCACTTCTGTGAAATTAGTTCTTTTTCTTTTTCTTTCCTGGGCTGAGGCATCACCCGTCTCTCCCTCTGAGCTCATCCAGCTGACACCAGAGGTTTCTGCCTCTGTTTACAGTGTAGGCTTGCTGGTTGAGGGCAAGACCACTGTCCTCCCTGCCTTGCTGTTCTCCCACCCCTGTGCCTAACACATGCTGGGCATCTACAGGCAGCATAATAAAGAAACCCTTGGGTACTCTTTTCTGCAGCTTCTTTGATCCGATTCTCCTCCACAGCTTGTCTGCTGTGATAACTGGGGAGAAAGGTCCAGAATGGGCTTGGTGTGGCTTGCTAGAAGGTTGTGATCCTGGAAGCTGGCTCCCAGCCCAGCCGGGATTTTCTTCCTTTTGCTCTTAGTTTCTTTCCTTCTCTGTGTACACACACCAAGACTCAGGAAGTAGGATTTGAGACATGAACCTAGGAACCTAAGGGGTGGGGCCCAGGCTAGGGGCGTGGAAATGTGCTGGCTGGTTCTGCCCTTGGCCTGTTCACACAGCTCCTCCTGGGGACCACTGTGGCACAGACAGGAGGGAGGCAGCTTGAGTCTGCCACCGCCCCTTCCAGCCCTCACCTGGCTTTGCCCTGGGGGATGAGAAGGGCCATCGGCTAGGATGAGAGGGGGGAATCCAGGGGATACATGCCATGCCTTCCTTAATGTCCGTCCCCACAGCTCTGTCACGACAGGCTGATCCAGGAGTGGTGGGAACACAAGACCTTGCCGATCCTTTCCCAGAGGGAGGGTCCCCACTCTGAAGGACCATGACCGACTGGGTGGGGTGACTGGGAGAAAGGGTTCCTCCCTTTCTCAGCCCACACTACTCAGTAGCCCTAGAAAATGGAGAAGGGACTAATAGAGTGGGACTGGAACACCCACTCTAGAATGTTGGGGGACTCCCAGGATGTGAGACCGAGCACATTCTGGAAGTGTTCATTCTGGCCCCACCCGATCCCAGGGAGCAACAGCGCCCTCTGCAGTTGGGGGTGGAGTGGGGCTTGAACAGAGATGGAGCCCTCGGAAGGGAGTGGGCTCCGGGTGGAGGACTAGGAGGCCTGTGACAGACCATCTTGTCACCTTGTTTCAGCTCCACCACCCGGTCAGGGCACTTGTCCCTGCTTTGGCTCTCACACGCCTGCTCTGCCTCCCTGAAAGTTGGAGAAGCAGGCGTCCCGCTTTCCTACCCCAGTTGGCACGGAGTTGGGGGCGCCATTTGAGCCCTAGGCAACCTGAGGTCCTGCCCCTGGTGCCCTCCTTCAGCCGGGGGTGGGCGCTATGTTCCAGGTCGGGGCCCACGTAGCCCACGTGGCCCACGTGGCCCTGACCCAGCGTGGGGCTCGGCCCTTCCCGGGGAAGGCGGACGGGTGACTCAGGCCGCAGCTGCTCCCTGGTCACATGAGGGAGGCCCGCGGCCACTGGGCGGATGAGGGGGCTGGGGCTGAGAGCGGGGCGGGGCCGCGCGGCGGGCGGGGCCGGAGCCGGGGGGGGCGCAGCTAGAGAGACCCTGAACAGCGGCGGGAGAGGAGCGCGCAGCCTCTGGGAGCTCAGGTGAGGCCTTAGGTCGGACCGCTGCTCGTCGGAGGGGTGGGTCGCTGGCAGCCCACTCTTCCGAGTCTGCCCCCGTCTCCGAAGACCCGTCAAGCTATCGCCGCTCCGAGGCCCTCGCAACTTAGCAACTTTGAAAACTTCCAGAGGCCCCGACGGGGCGGTGTGTGGTGGGGGCGCCGGCCGCACCTATATTTTGGGGAGTGGTTAGAACGCAGGGAAAGTGATCAGCGGTCGGCCTTGGGCTGAGGACCGTTTTTCGGAACGGGTCTGGCGGGGAGGAGGTGTTTAGAGCCTGGGGCTGGCGGCGGAGGGTGGGCGGCCGGCTCCCGCCCCTGCCCGCGCCCTCAGATCTGTCCCGGGCCGCGGGGGCGGAGAGCGGGCGGGTCGAGCTGCGCGGCGGTCGCCCCCACCCCTTTCGAGCAGCGAGAAGAGGGGGCTGGGAGACGTGGATCTGCCCGCGGGTTTCCGGGTGGGCGGGGCCGGGAATGGGGGCCGAGCAAGGAAGGCTTCGAGGGCCGGCAGGGAGCCCGGAAACCAAGGGCCCCCTCGGCCAGTTCTAATACCCCTGCCCTCCCCTCTGCCCCAGGCCCGGCAGCCATGGCGGTGGAAGGAGGAATGAAATGTGTCAAGATCTTGCTCTACGTTTTTCTGCTGGCCTTTTGCGTGAGTGCGGTGGCAGGATGAAGGGGGCGCGCTGGCAGGGTGCGGGGAGACCTGGCTTGTAGTGTGAGGGTTGAGGAACGAAGAATGAAGGCAGCTGGAGACCAGATGTGGAAGGAAAACCCGGGGAATGGCCGAAGACAGGACGGCCACCTCCTCCTCCAGCCTTCAGGGACCTCTGAGGCTGGTATGGATGAGAATGGTCAGCTTGGATGTGTGGCACCTCACCCCAACCCCTCTTGGCCCTTCCTGTCTGATGACCCAACCACTTGTGATAGGGGCAGTGGGGCAACCAGCCAACGGCTGATGGCTATCGCTACGCCACAGGGCTACCCTGCTCTCCGCACCCTCCTCTGTCTTTTCTCTCCTTTCCACCTCTTCATTCCTCTCCATTAAATCTTCCCTCTTCACTCCTTTCAGCCTATTTCAGGTGGGGAAAGGCTCTGTTCACCTCTCTTTGGTCCTGCCCTGGGCTCCTGCCTTGAGAGGCCACTTTGTCCAGGGAGGGGCACACTGCTCTTAACCCTGTCTCCTCCCTGGCCCAGCTGGCCCAAGGCACCCTATTCACAGCTGATAGGGATGAGTTAGGCAGGGAGGATAGTGGGAGGGCAATTCTGCCTGTGAGGTCCCTAGGAAGCAGCTCTTGGTTAGGAATATGAGCCCTGGGACCAAGGCTTTCTGGGAACTTGATCAAACTGTGGGCAAGGATGGGTCATCCTCCTCCCCCAGTCAGATTTCCTGGAGGGGTGAGTATCTGTCTTTTCTGGATGGGGTTAATTCTGTTTCCCAGGTACACCCTCAGCCCTCCACCCTGACCTGCCCTCTTTGCAGGCCTGTGCTGTGGGACTGATTGCGGTGGGCGTAGCTGCCCAGTATGTCCTGAGTCAGACTCTCAGTCAGGAGGCCACTCCTGGCTCTGTGCTGCTCGTGGTCATCATTGCAGTGGGAGCCTTCCTCTTCCTGGTGGCCATTGTGGGTTGCTGTGGGGCCTGCAAGGAGAACAACTGTCTTATGATCATGGTGAGCGGGCTGTGGGGCCAGTGTGGGGGTGTGGGACTTTTGTAGAGGGGCCTCAGAAGGGTGGGCGCAGTGAGGTGGGTAGGTGAGGATAACCTTGGTGAGTGTCCCAGAGACTGGTTAGGCCACAGAAGGCCCCTCTCACCCAGACTCCAAACCTGACTCTTGTCCTTTGTGCCTGCAGTTTGTCATCTTCCTTTCTCTTATCATGCTGGTGGAGGTGGCCGCAGCCATTGCTGGCTATGTATTTAGAGACAAGGTAAGCAGGGAATAAAGGGACAGCCCTGCCTCAGAGGCCCGGCTGTTCTGGGACCAAGGTTCCCCGAGTTCTGACCTCAACTTTCCTACTCCTAGGTGATGTCAGAATTTAATAAGGACTTCCGGCAGCAGATGAAGAATTATCCCAAACAGAACCACACAGGTTCGATCCTGGATGGGATGCAGGAAAACGTGAGTAGGGTTGCTGGGAGCAGGGGTGATGGGGGAATAAGATTCTTATCTCCATTATTGAAGGTGGAGGTTCACTTAATAACCTCCCCCATATTTTTCTTTCTCCCCCAGTTCAAGTGTTGCGGGGCGGCTAACTACACGGATTGGGGGAACATCCCTCTTGAGCCCAAGGGCCGTGTCCCTGACTCCTGCTGCATCAATGTCACTCAGGGCTGTGGGATTAATTTCAAAGTGAAGGACATCTATACTGAGGTAAGGAGGAGGCTGAGATGAGATAGCAGAGGACTTGGGAAACTTGGGAAATGTTTCCCAAGAGGTGAGTGGAACCAGGGATAGAGGTGGAGAAGGTTGGGGCTCAGAAGTTGGGGATTAGGGATGGGGAGGGCATTTGGGAATTGTAGGGGTGAGGTGAGAGATGCAGAGGGTGGCGGAGAGACAGATGGGCCGGGGGAGGGAGTGGGAAGTTTCTCATGATGTCCTTGTCCTGCGTGCCTGCGCCGCTTCAGGGATGTGTGGAGAAGATCGGGGTCTGGCTGAGGGGCAATGTGCTGGTGGTAGCTGCAGCAGCCCTGGGCATTGCCTTTGTGGAGGTGAGAGGTGCCCTTTGGACTCATTTCAGGGCATCTGGGGAGTAGGGGCTGTGGGAAGGAGAGTGCTAAACAGGAGGTACTGGTCTGGGGAGGAGAGCCCAGGGTGTGTTTGGGGTCTCTTGGGTGGTTGGGGGTACCTTGTCCTTCCAACTCCTCACAACCCCCCTGTCTTTCCTTCTAGGTCCTGGGGATTGTCTTTGCCTGCTGCCTTGTAAAGAGTATCCGAAGTGGCTATGAAGTGATGTAGAGGGGCTGGTCAGCTCCTCATCTAGGAGAATGGGGTAGTATACTCCACATTTTTCAATTAAACGGATTATTTTTTCAGACCGAAAAGACAGTCTCGGTTTGTCTTAATGAGTGATACTTTATCCCTTTTCTTTCCTCACCCATGTTCCTGTACTCTGGGACCTTGTTCTATTTGCACCTCCAGGAAAGAAAGGCCATTTTGGGGGGTGTTTGGGAAAGGTGTTGGCTGGGCTGGCCTTGGGAGTGGGGATTGGGAGGGGGCTGCAGCCCGCTGCCTTCCCTGTCTCCCCGTCCTGTGCTGCCAGGCTCGGTGCTGCAGCTGTCACGAAGCCGTCTCTGCAGAAATCAAGGATTCCCCTCAAAGGTCCTACCCAGGAGGGGCCAGTCCACATCTACCATGGACACCTTTTCCCTGGGCTTCTGTCCAACTCAGGGCCCGGCAACTTCCTCCTTCACCCAGGGGCCTGGCGCCTTTCAGGGTGGCCATCAGTTTCTCTGACAGCTGGGTGACCCGTGTCATTCTTCTTGATTTAGATGATAATAGAGAATATAAGTAGGTACTGCCTTGTTTTTCAATGGAAACTACCCAACCTGGCCTTGACCCCTCTTTACTACCTTCTCTTGCACCCCAAGAAAAGTATGTAAGGGCCATTCCCACTCTAAACACTTCATGAACTGCAACATTACTCCGTATAGAAAATAAAGGAACCATCCAATAGTGCCCTCTGGTGGCCATTTAGGCGCAGCGTCAAAGACCACCTAGAGATGCAAGGCAGCCCCCTTACGCCCTCCAGTGGGCGCTAGTTGTTTTGCAGGCACTGAACAGGTGACCCTGGGAAGTAAATCAGCCTAGGGTAGTTAACACGAGTACGTTCATTTCTGCCTACTTTTATTTTTAAAATAAACATTTATTGAGTGCCTGTTTTGTGTCAGGCACCAGGCAGTGCCAGGGTGGCGGCAGAAATAACTTGCTGGAAGGCTGGATTCAGTACGCTGCCTGGGCTGGCTTGGGAAGGACCCAGGTGAGCACAGCATCCACCAGTCTGGCTGGCAGGTAGGAGGCTGGCAGCCAGAGCAGCTTGGCGTCCCAGCCTGGGCTGTAGCGGGTTCTGGGGTGACGAGCAGTCAGGGCATGCTCCAGACACCTGCTCACCTTGATCAGGTCTGGGTCACAGATCAGGTTCATGACACGCCGCTGCATTTTCAGGTCTGCAGCCCAGTGGGTGGTTATAATCAGTGCCCCTAGCCCACTGCAGCCCATCTCAGGCCCTCTTCTAGGGTTGTTAGTGCCATCGTCATTTGGGGAATGGGCAGGCTGCACAGGACTGGGTGTTTTATAGTATCCCATTCACCCTCAGCCCCTCCCTGACTGTCCTGCCTACTTCCTCCCAGCAAGCGGGTGCAGGACTGACCTTTCTGGCACTCTCATTTCCCCGCTATGGGCCCAGCTACTCACACTTGGCAAGGAAGTCATCCCCGTAGAGTGCCTGTGTGGCTGGAGGCAGCCGGGCCCAGCAGGCTTGCAGGGTGTTCTCCAAACTCTCCAGATTTGTCACAGGGGTTCGGAAGAAGCCAGGCTCTACGATGGAGACTTGTACTCCAAAAGGAGCCACGTCCCTCCTGGTGTGGGGGCAGAGGGAAGTTTCTGGGCTCTTGCCCTTTTATGGAGGGGGGGATGTTCAGGGACATGTTGGGGGAGGCTAAGATGGGAAAGTTATCAGACTGGGGACAGGGGTCTTGATGATAAGGTAGACCTTGCTGTCCTGTGATGAGGCAAGTGGGGACAGAGGGAGGGAGGCATTTTTGAAGTTTCTTTCCTCTGTATTTTCTTCTACAACCTAGAACAGGTGTCTGCAAACTCCTTAAAAGGCTAAGTAAATATTTTTGGTACTGCAGGACTAAAAATTAATATTACGAAGGTATTTATATAACCATTTAAAAATGTCAAGACTAGCCCTGGCTGGTGTAGCTCAGCGGATTGAATGCTGGATTGTGAATGAAGGGGTCACTGGTTCAATTCCCGGTCAGGGCACATGCCAGGGTTGTGGGCCAGGTTCCTGGTGGGGGGCATGTAAAAGGCAACCACACATTGGTGTTTCTCTCCCTCTTTTTCTCCCTCCCTTCCTTCTCTAAAATTAAATAAATAAAATCTAAAAAAAAAAAAATGTCAAAACCATTATTGGCTTACTGGTGGTGGCTGCTCAGATCTGGCCTGAGAACTGCAGTTTGCCAACTGCAGACCTAGAAGAACCTGATTCCTTTGCTCCCAAAATACAGAAATCCAAGTATAAAGTATGTGTTCCATGTTGCCAACTGGAAAACGAAAAAACTGAGGGACAGGGACATGCCTGAATGTCGATACTGAAATTATTTTCTGATTGATGGTGACAAAGCAGGCTTCCTTCAGCAGGTGGGCTTGGCTTGTAGGACTTGTGTTCAGAATTCAGGACCTGCTCCTGTGTTGTCCTTGCCAAGTGCCCACTGCACCCTCACGGGACTTGGAACATCACTATCTAAAGACGAGGGGCAGCAGCACGGCATGGCCAGGCTCGGAAGGCAAGCGGGCAGTTCCAGCGGTCTGGGGTGAGGTAGGTTCAAGGGTGCTAATACCTACCTGATAGGGAGAATTAATATGAAGATGTTATGTAGCGGTACCAGCTCATCCTAACAGTTGTTATCAACAATAACACTAATAACAATGACGGTAGGCTTTGGGGGCATTTTCCATGTGCTAGGTTCTGCTGGGGCTTTATGGGTACCTCACTTCACTCTCAAGACCCTCGAGGTAGGTCTTTTCCTCCTGATTTAGATGGAGGAATGAGGGATAAACGGGGTAAAGAGAACCAAGCTAGTAGGGTCGCAAAGCTCACACAAGAGGCTGGGATTTGAACCCAGGCCCCTAGTCTAAACCATGCCCAGCCCTAAACTGTCTTTTCTGAATATTCTATGATGGGTTTTAATCATCTCTACAGGGTAGACGTCAATTCTTTTGTGAGTGGCCTGGGAGCTTGGGGTCCTGCCCCCTTACCTCAGGCTGTCCGAGAAGGCCTCCAGGCCAAACTTGGAGACACAGTAGCCCCCACCATTTGCTGCCAGGCGACCCAAGACGCTGCTGATGTTAACCACCCGGCCCCGGGCTTGCTGTAGTAAAGGTAACAGAGCGAGGGTGACCCTGATGGGGCCCAGTGTGTTCACATTCAGCACCCGGTGAAAGTCATCTTGCGTCAGCCACGGCGTGGGCCCAATGGCACCTGCTACCCCTGCATTATTCACCAGACCAAAAAGCCCTGCAGGGAGGTGGGACACAGAGGGTGGGTGAGGCATTCCAGTTGCCCCTCTCCTTCCTGGGAGGGCCTGAGCACATCCCTTCATAGTCCCTCAGGCTTCCCACAGCCCCTGTGAGGGAACACCTGACACCATGTTCCTAGTGACCCAGCCACACTCACCTGTTTCCCCAACATGGGTTTCCACCCATTTGGCTGCCCGCTGGACACTCTGGGGATCAGTGACGTCCAGCAGGGTGGTGTGGAGGCGAGAGGAGGCTACTTGCTGTAGGTCCTCGGCCCCCAAGGGCGTCAGGCAGCTGGCCAGGACTCGGAAGCCTCTCTGGTCCAGCCTCAGTGCCAGAAGGCGTCCAAAACCAGAGTCACAGCCGGTGATGAAGATGAAGGCATCACTGACTGCCAGGCTCTGCCGGTCCCTGAGCAACCACAGTGCTGCCCAGAGTAAGACTCCCAGCAGTAGAGGCAGCCACATGGCTGGAGCCAGGAGATCTGCAGGTGGCAGCTGAGGCTGGGCAGGAAAAGTTGTGTAGTTTACTAAGGCGCTCAAACCCTTCCCCTTAACAGTGTCCCTAGCTGGAAGCCTCTGGCCTGAGCATTTATCTGCCTGTAGATAAATGGCAAATTATACCTTATCTAGGAAAAGCAAGGATCTGGGAAGACCCTACATTTGTGGGTAACTTAATGAAAAGCAGATGAGCCAGGTCCTGTGTGCAACCCTGCTGTAAGGGGGTGGAAGGGTCTTGCCTGCTGTCTCTGGTTTGCCCTCTGGCTAAACCAGGGGCATTTGAATTCTCTAAGTGTAAGCTGGCCTTGTTTTAGGGAACACATATGGGGCAAAGAACCCTGCATTTCAGTCCTGGTGGCCCCAAACTTATTGCATGATCTGAGCGTCTTGCTGCATCTCTGAACCTGTTTTCCCGTCTGCTGAGTGGGACTAACACCTACCAAGACCACCAAGGAGTTGCGCAGGATCAAAGGGGAAAATACGTGAGGGAGCACGTTGAAAGCTTAAAGCTTTTGAGTTTTACCAATACTTGTAAGATCCTGCAAGTCTTCTCCTAGCACCCCAGCTCCCACTGCCCTGCTTACCTCCTCTCAGAAAGTTGGCAGGTACAACACCGGAAGCTTCTTTTTTTGCTTTGTTTGAGAACTTTGCTCCCGGCCTCCCCAGGCTCTCACATGAACTGCAGCTAAGGCCAAAGTCCTCAGAGGGTGGACTGGGCACCAGAAGTATTAAGTGTATGTGAGGGAGGACTTGGGGGAGGAGTCAGGGAAGCTGAAACCTGCTGGCTGAAGCCAGGGCTTGGCACAGGCCAGGCAACCAGGGCCCCTTCTCGCTCTTTTCCAGCTGGGGCTCCTGACTACCTCTGAAATGGACTCCCAGGAGGAGGGATATATCAAGTTTGGCAGCTGCCTCTCTCTGTTGGTGACCTTGGACCTGTCATTCTTCCTCCTTCCCAGCCCCGAAGCACCCCCATGCTCAAGAGTTTATCTCCTGCCTGGCCCAGACTCATGAAACGGCTCAGCACCAGGCTGGGAGAGGTCATGGGCACATTGGAATGCGGAACACCAGAGCCAGGACCAGGCCTTCTCCCTGTCTGATTTCTCCGCTGCAGGAAACTGAAGTCCTGAGTTAGGATGCTTGGGGCAGGGCCCCCACTGTGACCTTCAATGGGGAGGTGTGGGAAACTCCCAACCTCTGCTTACCCAACAGGCAGCTGTACCAAGCCCAAGGAGAAAGGGAAGTTGAGATAGTAATAGGAAGCTGGTTCCACCTTCTACCCAGAAGGTGCCTATCCCTTAGGGAAACAGTCTTGACCCTTCCATTCCCACCCTCCCATGCTGAGCTATTAGCTCCTTGACATGTACCAAAGAGAAATGGAAACTTGTGTTTTATTTGTGGCCTGTTAGCTTCCCTCCTGCCCCATGGGGAGGGGGTAGGGGTAGGAGCGTAGTAGAGGGGGAGGGGTATGGGCTAGGACGGGGCAGACTGCAGCTGCCCTTTGTAGACGTACTCCAGGGCGGTGGCAATGGTGCGCATGTCCAGCTCGATGCTCCGAGCCCAGTTCTCCACGTCCCCGATTTCCTGGGAAGGGGAGGGGGTGGGAGTCCATAAATCAGTGGCTCTAGTGGATGGATGGGGGCACTTTCCACTCACCTCCTACAAAGGGCTTTGCTTGGACCCACCAACTGCCTTTACCTCTTTCTTTAGCCTCTGACACTGGAGTCACAGATGGGATTTCTGAGGCCATGCCCACTTCTTCCTTAACCCCAGGTCTGAGGTGACCCTATTGGAGGCGGTCAGTGGGGGCCCAGGATGGGGATGGTGATGTGGGGAGTGTGGCCCACCTTGAGTGCCTGGTTGAAGTTCTCCACCATCCCGATCCATTGGCCTGTCTGCTTGGCAAATTGGGCAGCCTGGACCTGTAGGGTCTTCACTTCATGGTCCAGCTTTCTTTGGTTCACATAGGCCTGGGCCACACTGGAGGTTGGAGGAGGGAGGAGGTCAGCTCAGCCAACTGGTGGGAGTGGTCTCCAGGACTAATATCCTACTGCAAGAGTGGGAGGCCAGCCAGGGGTCAGGCTGGGGAAGACCTGTGACTTTGACCATTATGGGATGCAAAATAGACTAGTACATGCAAATGAACCCAGCTCCTTCCCCCCATTCCCAGGATTCCCAGGAGACCCTAGCTGGGAGCTGACTAGAAACATACCATCTCCTTTTCCCCAAAGAGAGTTCCTGAAGCTGGGTGGGGCAAGTTAGGGCTAATCTGATAGGAGAATACCCCTGAATAAAAAGCCGGAAAGGAAAAGGTGGTGTGAGGAAGCTGGGAAAATCCAGTAGCAGGCACACATCTGGTAGCAATTGGAAGCCCAGGGATCTGTGCAAAAAGTTCAGAAAGGAACTTGGGCCACTCCCTGAATCTGGGGTGGGATGGGAGAACAACCCCCTCCCCAGGAACTCAGCGTCCAGAGAAGATCTCCCAGGGACTGCTTCTTGGCTCTCAGTCTCTCTCCTAACCCTTCTCCTCTCGCATACAAATGAATGAACACACATGTGCAATTTCTCCCTTCCTTCTGCTCTATGCAATAGTTTTTCCGTTCTCCTCAATCAAGGTACTGGCTGCGGTTACCATTACTGCCATGAGATTGCTATTCTCAACTCTCTGCCTGCCCCAATTCCCCCTAACCCCCTCCAATGATTGTGCAATAATTGTTCTCTCTTATTGGCTGGTGAATCTTTCATTCTCCACCCCAAAGCTTTGGGTCAGCTGGGAGACTCCACATCCGGTGCTCCCACCCAATGGAATCTGTGGGGGCTGGAAGGGGCATGGGGTTAGAGGGTGGGGGGAGTGGGAAGGACACCTGACAAGGGTTGAGATAGATGGGGCCTTTGTGTTCCTTTCTGGGGAATGAGAGGGGCCGTGGGCAGCAACACAAAACCCTTTCTAATCTGGCTTTGGCTTAGCTGCCCTCTAGACTGAAAGTGGGGTGGCCCCTAGCAAAGGAAGAGAAGAGGGAGAAGCCTGGGCCAGCCTCACAAGAGAGCCAGGAGGCACCAACGTGGGAGGGAGGAGAGGGGGTACACCCTGCCTCTTCTCTCTGGGGACAGCTAGGCCACAGTAGGGGATGGGGTAGGAGTTGAAGCAGGAAGAGCAGGGGGCTCCCAATGTTTCAAGATTCCTCTGGGAGTTCCTGAAATCCCAGTTTTTCCTGTTGATCTCCTGCTTTCCGTTATTCATGCTGAGTGACGGCAGAGGCCTGGAAAGGAGGGAGATCAGGCCCCACCCGCAGCCTTGTCTTCCCCTAATCTTCCCCAGACATGAGTAATGAGGATGAAAGCCCCTGCTTGGCTCACTTGGGTGACTCAGCCTCTGCATTCATAAGTACGCCATTCTATTTGCCCTACAAAATCATCATCTCTGCACTCTCTTTGGTCACTCAGGAGACAATATTCTTTGCTCCTTCCCAACTTTTTGGTTGTTAATGGCATTTTCATTTAGGACTGGAGCAGGAGGTGGTCCCTGGAGACCTAGCAGGAAGGGCAGAGACAGCCTGGCTCTGCTGTAGCTCCTGGCATAGATTCTGCCCTCACCCTCACCAGCTGTGCCATCTCTTTCCTGCCAGCTGCTCCCCAGGCCTGCCAGAGGGTGGGAGGTGGAGAAGGAGAGGTGGTAAGCTGTGGTGAGGGAGGGCGCCCTCCCTCCCACCAAAGTGACAGCTGGACTTGCATGGGTGAGGGGAGGTGGGCAGATGGCAGCAAGTTGTGAGCATCAGGGAAGTTAGGGTGGGGAGGGGGAAATCTGGTTGCTTTCCAAACAACTGCAGCTGCTCCTCCCTGCCCCATGTTAGGGGTCGGAGCTGACTCAAGTCTCTCTCCATAAACTTAAGCTGGGTGGGGGAAGGGTAAGAGAAAGGGTACAACATCTCATCCCTCCCAGAGTAGTCTGCTCGCTAGACCTAGCCTGTGCCTACATCTGGAGTGGGGGCGGCTGGTTTTGGTGGGAAGAGGTTCATACCCCACATTGAGGTGATCCACCAAAGCTTCTGTCAGGCAGGTCGCCGCAGTGATAGCCTCTCTTCTCCTCTTTTCTGGAGGGAGGAGGAAAGAGATTGGAGTGGCAACTTGTTTTTTTAAGGGGTGATGCTGAAGGTTTCCCACCCCTTCATGATATTCTGCTAGTTTTGGGAACATCTCAACTAATCTCAGAGTACAAGGGCTGAAAAGAACTTTGCCAAACATAAACACCTTTCATTTTAGAGGTGAGGAAGCTGGTACCCTGAGAGGGGAAGCGACTTGTGTAGGGACACCAGCGGGTCAGGGGCAGCGTCTAGGACTCCAGACTCCCAGGTACTCTGTTTCCATTTTCTTCGCCTAAGGATTGGTAACTCCAGGATTCCAAGCCCAGGTTCAGGACAAGCTCCCCACGCCTGTTTCCGTGGTTTCAGGCCTCCGAGAATGCCATCTTTGTCGAGTCCCCAACACCCTCCTCCCTTCAGGATCTTCCCTTCCCACTTCCACAAGGAGAGGCTGCCTGGGCCAATCGGCACAGCGTTCCGTGAGCAGGGGGTGGGACTAGGAGATCAGGGAGTCCGAGCGCAGTGGGCGTTCCGACGGGGACAGGGGTGTTGCTAAAGGGACCAGAGCCCGTTGGCACGAAAAAGACCCCCACCCCGCGACACCTGTGCCCACTAGCCCGCTCTCTTCCCTGGATCTGGGCCGTTACTCGAGGTCCAGGCTCCGAGCTGAGGCCAGGCCGCGGCAGGAGAGAAAACGGCAGACACGACGATATCGGCTCACCCTGCAGCTCCTTGCGTTCATTCTGCTTAGCCTGGTGTTCCTTCAGCAGGCGGGACAGCATGGTCGCGCCGGGCTGTGGGCTGGGAGGCGGGACACACCAGGCCACCACGGACTCCGGGAGCTGAACCGTAACCCTCCGCTCCCGGGGGGGGCCCGGATCACGTGCCCGCACTGTCACGTGAGGCCGGAACACGCCCCCTTTTGAGACAGGTTAGCAGGTAGTGACAATTTTTCTAGGGAAGAAAGGGAAGAAAGGGAGTGGTAGAGGGTTGGGGGCAGGTGAGCTCTTGTCTTTATTCAGGGTTCACTTTTAATGGGTGTTGGAAGAAGTTTTTAGCACTCATACTGCAGGGACAATTTTAAACATCTCTTCTGGATTTCAGGCTCCCTGATGTGGGGCGGGGCGTGGGGGGTGGGAGGGAGGTTACTGTTGCCCGGTTGTTGCTGGACCAGAGGCTATCTGGTCTTACTGAAATTCTTTTCTTTCCTGGCCTTTCCCTCCGGGCAGCTCGGCCAGTTCTCAGTTGATTGGCAGCTCCTTCCCTCTAGGAGGGATTGCTTTCTTGTCTTTTCCAGCCCTCTCCTCACCACTGCCGAGGTCCCTCAGCGCTGGGTGATCTTTGTAGAGAAACGGCATTTTAGGCACTTGGAGCGGCCTCCTAGGGAGCTTTGCTAATTTACTAGCTAGTACGGAAATGTGCATGCAATTCCATTTCCTTCTGTGGTCAGGGAATGCGAACCCATCTCAGTGTCATCAGAAGATTAAGTGCTGCTGTCAAAATAAAAGGTAAATTATATAACACCTCTCTGAACTAAGCAAAATGCTTCCGGGATTAACTCCAACATGAAAAAATTATAAACATCACCAACATATTCTTGCTGTTGCCACAGTCTCTTTTGGTGTGCCAGGCACTAACATGCTGGGTGACTTTGGGCAGGTTGCTCACCCATTCTGGATTTGGGTTTTCTCCTTAGTAAAATAAGTAAAATATACTAAAATAAGGGGATTGGGTTAAAACAGTGATTCTGAACCCTGCCTAGGCATTAGAATCACCTGGGGGAAGTTTATAAAAAATGCCCTGGCCCTAGATTGATTAGGTCTCTGAAGAGTGGAGCCCAGGCATAAGTATTTTTTAAAAGATTCTTCAGGTGATTCTAAAATGCATCAAAGGTTGAGAATCACTGGACTAAACCATATCTAAAGCTGTCTCTAACTTTGGTATTCTCTTATTTTGTGAGTGAGTTACATAGTTGAAACTTGACTTTATCACATCTACTTGCAGGGGGAAGAGAAATGGGTCCTGACTGAGTTAGAATAAAGCATCCTTCTTGGTTTTCTGAGGAAGAGTTGGGGACTGCTGATGGCTTGATTTACTCAGCTGTTTGCAGAGTAGCATCTTAAATCCTGGGAGATGTGCAGCCATCAAAGGCTCAGTGAGTGAAATGGCTAAGTGGCAGCAAAAGCAGGACGTTAAGTGCCAAAATAAAAATTCTGAAAGGAAAGCAGTCCCTCCTAGTGGAAAGGAGCTGAGAATCAACTGAGAACTGGCTGGAGCTGCCAGGAGAGAAAGGCCAGGAAGGAAGAGAATTTCAATGAGTGCCAGGGAACTCTGGCACTTTACATGTATTAATTAATTTAATCCATAGAAGTATCCTGTAGGGTATTATAATTGTCACCCCCAATTTGCAGATGAAGACTCTCAGGTACACAGCAGTGAAGTAACAGAGCTTACAAAAAGTAGAGCTTGGATACAAATCCAGGCTATCTGACCCCAAAGCCTGAATGCAGCCCCTGCACTATACTGCAGATACCACGGGAGAGACCCCTGGAGGGGCAGCCCTGTCTCTTGTCACTATGCCCTTCCAGCCTGGGCATCCGTTGAAGGGGATCCTGGCAGGAGAGGAGTGTTTGGGAAGAGGCTCCACTCCAGAGAAGCGCTGATCAATAGAAGCGGGAAGAGTGAGAACATCACAGGGCAGCCTGGCCCAGTCCTCCCCCCACTCTGGCTCCAGCTTCTAACTGCAGTGATCAAGCAAAATAGAGGCGGATGGAAGATGCCTGGTGTCTCACTCCCAGAGCTGTGGGGCCTGGGAAAGAAGGGCAGCGGTTGGAAGGGGTACCAGAGAATGGTGGCTTGGGGGATGTGAAACAGAGGGTGGGGGCTAACGAGGGAGGTTGGTGTTGAGGGTTTCTGTGGAGAGTCTGTCATTGTTAAGATCAGGCTGACTCAGTGAGAGTGCCAGGCCCATCCTGTATTACCCTCACCCTGCTTGGCACAACCGTTTGACATTTGCACAATCAGTACAGAGATTGCCAGGATTCTGCAGACATCAGCCCCTCCCTCTTCTCCTGAACCCTGGCTATTCCTTTGCCCTAGAGCCGGACAGAGGACATGGGTACTTGTATCTGCAGACAGCAGCTGATCTCTCCAGTCATCCTCCAGTTGCTCTTTTTCTGGGTCCTTGCGTATTGTCTAACCTCAGTTTCTGCTGCAGTTTAAGTTCAGTCCCACTTGCCTTTGGTAGAGATGGAGAAAAGCTGCACGAATATCCAGAGAATGAGTCTTGAAAGTTGAAATCTCTTTCTGCCCACCTCTCTTTACAGTCCCCCACCCCGATTATTCTCCCTTAGCATGAATGAATATAACTCCATGCTCTTCCTCCACTCATTTTTCTGTTCTTTTGAGGTCTCTTTCAGAGCTAGCTTTAATTAGCAAGCTTCAAGCTGACCGATTAGGCTAAACGTTAGGGCTGGAAGCTGCTGAATTGTTAGGGGGTGGGTGAGGACTGAGGGAGGACATGGCGTGAGTGGAGAAGGCTTCTGCTACTGGGAACTCTGGCTGGGCTTCAAGAGGGGGGCCGTTGGTGGTGTGGCCAAGTTCCAAATGTTGGCCGGAAGCCAGTGCTCAAAGAAAAGGGGCCCTTGAGACAGTTTAAATGGCTCCTTGTGGGAAGTGATCTCCTAGTCCTTCTTCCCAAGATGCAAGGGTTTCCCTTGGACCCTCAAAGACCAGAGTGGTCATTTCCCCAGACACTCCCCTCAATCGCTCTTATATTCTTTCTCTCCCAGCCACTCCCATAGTTCAAGCTTTGGCTACAGCCTGAATTCAGAGGCAGGCAGAAGGATTCCAGTGCTGGAGAGGTGGGTGGGGTGAGGGGGAAAAGACTGACCCTGAGACAAATGCTTCACAGCTCTTCTGCCAGATGAGGTGGAGGGAGGAGTTAACCCGGCAGTGTGTGTTCTGGAGGTCTTTGCTGGAAAGCAGCTGAAAAATAGGGATCCCAGATGGAGGGGAAGAAGACTGGTAGAGGGGGAAAGGCTGGAGAAAGCCTCAGATCCCACTCAAACAAGCATTGCTGAGCCTGGGCATTTATCAATTTTTAAAATTATTTTATTTTTATTTATTTTATTTTTAAACGGAGGGGAAGGGAGGGAGAAAGAGAGGGAGAGAAATATCAATGCGTGGGTGCCTCTTGTGCACCCCGTACTGGGGACCTGGCCTGCACCCCAGGCATGCGCCCCAGACTGGAAATAGAACCAGTGACTCTTTGGGTCGAAGGCTGCTGCTCAAACCACTGAGCCACACCAGCCAGGGCTAAAATTATTTTAAAATCGTTACAGACTCAGAGGTAAGTTGTAAAAATAGTACATGATGTTCTGTGTATACTTTTCCCAGCTTCCCCCAGTGGTGACATCTTACATACCTGTAGCACAACATCAAAACCAGGAGCCTGATATAGCTACAACACTCTTAGCTAGTCTACAGGCCTTACCCATTCTTCACCAGTGTTTCACACGCGTTCATTTGCATATGTGTGTATGTGTGTGTATGCACGTGTAGTTCTACGCACTTTTATCCCATGTATAGATTCAAATAACCGCCACCAAAATCAAGATACAGAACGCTTCATCACCACCACAAGGAACTTCCTGTGCTACCCTTCTGTAGTCATTTCCCACTCCGTCCCAGACAATCACTAATCTGTTCTTTATCTCTATAGTTTCATTATTTTGAGAATGTTTTTTTAAAGATTGTATTTCTTTATTTTTAGAGAGAGGGGAAGGGAGAAAGAGAGGGAGAGAAACATCAATGTGTGGTTGCCTTTTATGTGCCCCTTCCTGGGGACCTGGTCTGCAACCCAGGCACATGCCCCAGACTGGGAATCGAACCAGTGTCCCTTTGTTTTGCAGGCCGGCACTCTATCCACTGAGACACACTGGCCAGGGCTGAGAATGTTGTATGAGTGGAATCATATAGTGTCAGCATTTGTTTTAATTTACTGAATTCCCAAACTCTTGACTCAGATACAAGCAGTTCTCTGGCAGGTTGTTTATTCTAATGTTCAGCTTCCTCCATTCTCAGGACCCCTCTAGCTTCTTCATTCCCCTCTTTCCCTACAATACTTTTATAATAGTGCTTCCCATTCCAACAATCTGGGATCACTTCTCCTTGAGAGAAAATCGACATGACTAAACTTACTAGGCTGCTCTAGAGCTCCTGCATGTTCCCGCCAACCCTTGCCCCACTATTTATAGGCAAGCTAATTTTGGGCAGCCTTTCTCTCTCTCTCTCTTTTCCTTCTCCTTCCTCCTGTGGCAGTGAGGTGACTTCTCAAATATTTGGGCAGAGGAGGTCAGAAGCAGATTCTTGGCGTCTGATTTCAGCCTCGGATTTAGCAGGAGCCAGTGGAGTGCAGCTGGAGGGAGGTTGAAGCTGTAGGTGCGAAAAGGGAGGCAGCTGGGGCTCTAAAGGCATTCTGACCCTGGCTGTAGGTCTGGGCTCAGAGTCAGGAGTCCTGGGTCCTTTCTTGATTTTACTATTTTGTATTCTCATACTAGCTCTTCTCTATTGTCTGTGGCCCTGAAATAGAAAAGGGATGGGAGAGCATATCTGGGGGGTAGTAACAGTAGGATCCCGGTGCCAGCCTGCTGGGAGTGCTTGTACTTCCTTAGTAGCACCTGTTTAGAGGTTGTCTAGTTCCCTGGCTGCAAGTGTAATATTGTAAAAACGGAGGCCCAAACCTTCAAATGTGTATTAATTTGGAGGTTGGTTAGTAATTTGCACCCACGGCAAGGATTGTCAAAGGGCCAGCAGAGTGAGAATCTACCTGTTTGTTTGTTTGTTTGTTTGTTTAAAAGTATAATCTTGGAAGCCCTGGCTGGTGTAACTCAGTGGATTGAGTGTGGGCCTGCGAACCAAACGGTCACCGGTTTGATTCCTAGTCAGGGGACGTGCCTGGGTTGCAGGCCTGGTCCCCAGTGGGGGGGGGGGCAGGATGTGCGAGAGGCAAACGCACATTGATATTTGTTTCCCTCTCTTTCTCCTTTCCTTCCCCCCCGCTCTCTCTCTCTCTAAATAAATAAATGAAATCTTTAAAAAAAGAAAAAAGTGAAAGTGTAATCTTGGACAAAGAAGTAAGAGACATCGTCAGGTGGGATAATCCTTACCTGTTTCTCCTCTTGTACAACAGATTTGACTATGATGATTGGAGTTCGAATGATTTGTGATTAACGTCTCTGGGGAATCAGGACTTGCAACACCCTGATTGCTCCTATCTGATTAAAAAAAAAAAGAAGTAAGAGACAAAGGGAGCATGTGAAGAAGAACTAGGTAGGACAAATATTGCAGCTTTTAAGAAAGGAAGAAGACAGAATCTCAAAAATATGACAGCATTTGTGGGGCAGAGAAAACATTAGAGATACGGAGAAATAGTCTGAGAAAGATTCCAAGAAGGGGGCGAAAGGTAGAGTTTGGGATGAGACAGAGCCAGAGAGAGAGGGAAAGAGGGAGATAGAGATGATAGAGATGAGAGAGAGAGAGAGAAAGAGAGAGAGAGAGAGAGAGAGAGAGAGAGAGAGAGAGAGAGAGAGAAGAAAAGAGGAGAGGAGAGGAGAGAGAAAAGATGGACACAGGGATATACACAAGACCAACACCCAGTAAGAAAGACAACTAGGAAGGGAAGGTGGGAGCAAGTGAGGTTCCATTTGTGCCAAATTATTTCGTATCTTTCCTCCAGGCCCCATTTCTGGATTGGAGTTATAAATAGCAGAGAGCTGGAAATGTCCCCCCTCCCTTTGATTCTGTCTCAGTCTGGGGGAAGGGAGAAAAAGAGGCACAGGCCTGCAGGTCCCCCTGGAGATCCCTAAGAAGCCCTACCCAGCTCCTGCCTGGGCCAGCCCAGGACTCTGCCCCCTCCAAACCTCTCCCCTTTGGAGGGTGGGAAATGCGCAGTCCTGGAAAGGGCCTGGGAGCTGGAGACATCCTTCCCGTCCCTCTGCCTTTTGGGTCCAATCTCTCATCTTTGCCTTCCTTTGGCACCCCTTTCTCCCAGCCTATGTTCCTCTGCGTCTGTCAGCCTCAGTCTGTTTTTCTTGTTTTCTCTCATCTCTTGTTGATCAAACTCTTGCCCTTCTTTCTCCATCTTCCTTCTTCTCTTCTCTTCTCTTCTCTTCTCTTCTCTTCTCTTCTCTTCTCTTCTCTTCTCTTCTCTTCTCTTCTCTTCTCTTCTCTTCTCTTCTCTTCTCTTCTCTCCTCTTCCTCTTCCTCTTCCTCTTCCTGCTTCCTTTGCTTCTCTCCTAGGCCTGCTGAATTTCTCTCTCTCTTCTTGTCAGTCTTTCCCTCTCTTCCCTTGAATGCAGACAAGGTGTCACTGCTAGTGTTGGTTGGGGACATGGTGTGGGAAGAGGTGGGAAGCAGTTTGGGTCGATCAGTGTGAGAAGTGTTCCATGTGACCAAAGGGAGAAGGGAGTGCTAAGGGGTCAAATGGGACCCAGGCTCGAGACCGCTCCCCTTTCATTTCCTCTCTTTCTGTGTGCTTATCTCTTCGCAGACTCCTTTAGCCTCATCCATTTCTCCTCTCTTTACCATCTCTTTCTCTTTTTCGGTACATCCCTAGCATTCCTAGGCGCCGCCTCCACCCCTCGCGGACACCGCAGGAGTGAGGGGAAGAAGGGAGCGCGGAGCCCAGTGGGGCGGAGCTGGGGCGGGGCTGGGGGACCTGGGAGCAAGGCCAGGTCTCTCCTCCCGCAGACCGCCTGGGCATCCCTCCGCGTGCGCGCTGGCCTCCACCTGCCGAGGAGCTGGAGGGCGGGCAGAGGGCGGGGCGGGGCGTTGCCCGCGGGGGGGTGGAGGCGGGAGCCCCAGTGGATGCAGACAGCCCGCCGCAGTCCGGCTAGCGTGCTTGGGGCAGTGGAGCGGTGAAAGATTGGGAGACCCCTGAAGAACAGCGGGATTCGATACCCAGCACCCGCCTGAGAGACCTGAGAGACCTGGTGCTCGGGGCACTACCGAGTTTCCTTGCGCTCGTGGGGAGCGCGCCCAGGGTTCGCTGATGGCCAGGACTCTGGGTCTCGATCCTCGGGGTCCCCCGGGGATTTGTTACCTTCTTGGCACCCTTTTAGCCGGACTGCTTTCCCCAGGGGCTGTCGCCTTCAATCTGGATGTGATGGGCGCCCTGCGCAAGGAGGGCCAGCCGGGGAGCCTTTTCGGCTTCTCTGTGGCTCTGCACCGGCAGTTACAGCCCGGACCCCAGAGCTGGTGAGTCACCGTGCCCGCACGGAGTCCCTGTGCCCGAGCCACGGATTCCCCACCCTTGCCTCATCTCAGTCTTCGAACCCACGAAGACTCGGCTGTCCACAGATACCCTGCACCCCAGTTTGGAGCCTTGCCCCATCTATCTCCAGTTTGGAGGGTACCCTCAAACCCCGAGACCCAGGCTCTTGCTTTGGGGATGAGTTGTAGAGCAAGGTTCTTGCCTTGGCAGGGACTATCTTTGTTTGCCCCCGCCCCCTGCAACTTGCATCCTTGCTCGAGTCCCGGGGTGCGTGGCTTCCGTTCTTCCTCAGAGGGCTGAATTCCCTCAGGGAGGAGGACTGAGCATGCTGTCTCTGCTTAGGACAGGAAGAGAGGGAAAGGACAGAGAGGCTAAAGGTGCCATGGGAGGGGTAGAGGGCAGGCAGGCAGGCTCTAGAAATAACTTCCTGCCAGTGCATAGCTATAGGATAGAATCAGGGCAGCTGGACACAGCGAAGCCAGGAGAGACCTGCCACTTCTGTGGCTTGAGACCACTGGAAAGCTGGGAGAAAATGTGGCCGGGTCTGGCAACCTGCACTAGGTGTTTCAGTGAGAGAGAGTGGCAGGAAACAGAGCCCCCAAAAGGTGCAGCAGCAGTGAGACAGAGAGAGATCCAGGAAGGATGCTGGCCAGGCTGTTCCCCTTCCTCCTCCTCAGGAAATTTCCAGCTCTGGGAATCTCAGCAGCAGGGGGAGGCAGGGAGGAATGAGGGGCAGAGGACAATTCTGGTTATTTTCTTATCAGTTCAGGACCCATAGGAGTAGGACACATTTGTGAGGGGCCTGTGACTGTGGTGCTTTGTGTACCGTTTGCTCTAGCTGCGTGTACTATTTTAAGAAGAGAGACAAGAAGGGGAAGAGAGCTTCCCACCTCCTCCTGCCAAAGAGCTTTTCTCTCCTAGGCCAAGCCTAAGCCACACTAAGTGTCCATTACTGGGATCAATGCCATCCACAGGGACTGTCTTCTCCCTGCTACTATTGGCCTGGGGGCAGAGGGTAGTGACAAGAGCTCATTTCTCTTTTTCTGCTCAGGGGGAGGCGGGGCTAGTTCTGATCTTTTTTCTGTTATTATCCCTGTCATCAGGGATCAGGATCAGTGGTCCCCCGAAGTCTGGAAAAGACAGAAAGTAACTGACTTCATCTCTTCTTTAGTCTTCTGTCTGTTTTCTCCCTCATCTGTCTCCCTTCCCCCTTCCCCCATCTGCCAGAGTTCCAGAACTGGAGGCCTTTTTAGGACATGCTGAACTCTCTAAGCTATTTCCAGGCAAATTCTAGGTTATTTTTAATAGCTTGGTCTCTTGTCATTTCCCCCTCATCTCTGAAGGTGGCCCCTGACTCTGTCTCCCAGAGTCAAGCTGAGGGCATTCCTCCAGGGACCTGACTGCCTAACCCGGGGTTTTGCTCCAGCAGGGGGCGCTCTTCTGCCTTTTGGCCTGTGGGAGACCAAGTACCTTGCTTATCCTTAGGTTTTGAGTTCCAGATCTCCTTCTCCAGCATGTAAAATTCTTAGAACAGTGCAGGGCCCATAGTGAGTGCTGTAATTCCTGTATTGGGATCCACAGACCTAGAGAATAGGTTCAGCACCTTACAGCAAGCCCAGATCCAAAGGCTTGGCTAGAGCACTCCCAAGCTGAGCCGGCCTTCATTCAGGCCCAGCACTGTCCGCAGAAGGCCACCCAGGTGAGAGAGTCAGAGGTGGCTGGACTTGGGTTGGAGCCTGGAGTGAGTGGAGAACTGAGAGGTGTAGTGGTCGTGGGCTTCTCTTTCACCTTCACTTAGCCCAGCTCCCAGGAAGTCCCTCTGCCCCCAGCTGCCTATAGGATTTTGCTTTTCTCTCTGCGGCCGCTGCAGCTGCGGCTACTGTTCTGTCCAGAGCCCTGGAGTATCTGGGGATCATGGGATAAAGCCAGGAAGAAGTGCGTGGCTGGGGCAGAGGTGGAGGGACCAGAGAGGCTGTTTGTGGGAACTCTTGTTCCAGGAAGGATGGGCTGGTTTGTTCACCAAGGGCGGGGCTGGGTGGATTCATGCGCTCAACTTCTTTCCTCCCTGTAGACCCCTTTCCTCCCGCCTCTTCTCTCCTCTTGGCCTCCAGAGGAGATGTGAACATTGAACAGTGACTGTTAGCTTCTCCTGGTGCTCAGCTATGCACTGACCATCTGAGACACTGCCTGCCTCTGGGGGTCCACATGATAAGTGTGGCTCGGCCTCCTAGGGGGCCAGCACAAAGATGAATAAGACAGCTCCCCTGCCCTCTAAGAGACAGCTGTCTTTGTATTGGCATTACTGCAGACTTGTCTGAAGGTTGGCCATGCTGCCTGGTTTCTTTCTCTTTTTAAAGAATCCTCACCCAAGGATATGTTTATTGATTTTAGAGAGAGAGGAAGGGGGAAGAGAGAGGGTGGGGGGAGAGGGAGAGAGGGAGAGAGATAGAGAGAAACATTGGTAGGTTGCTTCCTGTATCTGCCCTGACAGGGAATCGAACCTGCAACCTCTTGGTGTATGGGACAGTGCTCCAACCAACTGAGCCACCCCTTTCTGGATTTCTGCAGGAGTCTCAGTGTTCTGGACATGGCCTGTCACTGGCTGTGGTGGAAAGGCATGGGTACTGGAGTTAGGCAGGTGTGCATTTGAATTCCAGCATACTATTTAACATCTCTGAGTGTCCTGTTTTGAAAGACCAGAAAAGGAGCCTAACATGGGATTGTCGTGAAGATTGAGATAATACGTGTAGCTTGCCTAGCCCCAGCACCTAGGTGGAGAGTGATAAAGTTCCTCATGTCCCTGGCATTCAGCCTAGGGCCTGACCCAGAGTAGGTGCTGAATGAATATTCCTTCCTTGCTTTGCCAGTGCCTGACGCAGGGCTTGGCAGATAGATTTTCAATAAATAGTTGTTAACAAATGCTGAATGCATGCCACACTTTCCTCCCTACCACTACTCCCCCCGCCCCTGGTCTCTCTCTTGACACCGGCTCTGACACGGGATGACAGCTGGGCAGAGATGAGGAGGAGTTGTGGGAAGGGAGAGTGGCTCTGTGCCCTCCCCTCCCCCGGCACTGACAGAAATGGCCCAGCGCCCCACAGATGCCTGTCTGCAGTGTTGCCCCACACGGCCTCGGCCCCTCCCCCAGGAAGGGGGATGGAGGGAAGCAGTGTGGGAGAGAGGCCTTGACGTTTGCCCTGCTGCCACTTTTGAGTCTCTCATTTCTTCAAAAAGAGAATCCTTGTAGCCAGTTGGGTGACAATCACCTCATCTCACCCCCTCCTCCACTCCTGGCCTGAGGGTTCAGCCTCAAGGGACCCAGGCAGCCTCCATTCCCAGCACAGTCCTCGCAGGGAAGAAGCCTTGGCTGTGATTATGGAAAATTGTCCTGCCAAGAAAGTTGTAGCTGGGAAAGCGTCTGAGGGGGAGGTAGGAGAGAAGACTGGGAGGGGGTGGCAGTGGGGTGGGGCGAGAGGAATGGGAAAAATCGTAGCTGTGGGGAGGAGAAGGAAGGATGGGAAAGGGGATTCAGGAAGTGAGGGGAGGGAGAATAGAGGGAACATTGGAGATCGGATGAGGTATTTGCCCCTATCTTGCTGCTGGCTGGAGTGACGGATAGACTCCTGGGCTGGCAGGTTTGCTGGCAGTGGGGTCTTTGACGGGTTCCTGATGAAGGGGTGGGGGAAGCAGGCCTATATCTAGGCTCTTGCTTGGCCTTCAAAGCTGATCCCTGGGCCACCTTGTGGTGCCAGTCTGGGCCCTGTTACTTTGGCTTCCAGCATTCTTGGCATTTCTGGGAAGGTTTCAACAGGACTATGGAGGAGGGCAGAGCTTGGGGATGGGGCCAGGGAATGGTAGGAGAGTCCTGGTCAGGAACAGGTGCTGGGACAGGCGGTTCTTTCAAACTAGCAGTGCTGGACAGGATGCTTGGGTTGCCATGTGCGTGCGTGTGTACCTACAGTACGAGCATATGTAATATGATGATTGCATGGCCAAGCGTATCAACCTGCCCTTGTCAGGACTTGGGAAACTGGCTTTGGGTCCTTGTCCGTAGCCCTTCAACACTCTGTGTGGTAGTAAGGTGTTGGACCTGGGAAGCTTTGGGGGGTGGGAGCATTTTGGCTGCTAACTGCTCCCCTGCCCTATCATGTAGGCTGCTGGTGGGTGCCCCCCAGGCCCTGGCTCTGCCTGGGCAGCAGGCAAACCGCACCGGAGGCCTCTTCGCTTGCCCCCTGAGTCTGGAGGAGACTGACTGCTACAGAGTGGACATTGATCAGGGAGGTATGGGCCTTGTGGGAGTGGAGTGGTGGCAGCACATGAGGAGGGGGGAGAGGACCTGGTCTCCACTTCCCTCCCCTAATTCCCAGTGTCCTGCCTCCAGCTGATGTGCAGAAGGAAAGCAAGGAGAACCAGTGGCTGGGAGTGAGTGTTCGGAGCCAGGGGCCTGGAGGCAAAATTGTGGTGAGTGCCACTACTGTGGCTGTATGTCAGGGCGGTGGTATGTGTGTGTATGTGTGCATGGTGTGTGTGCATATGGACAGATGTGCTTACAGAGCACAGGCTGGGCATTTGGCATGATGGTCTGATTCCCAGGACCTCAAGGAGAGATAAAAAGTGTAAGATATGGCCCCTGACCTTATAAATTTAAATCATCTAAACATTTGTCCATCCATCCATTTGTCAAACTCTTACTGAGAACCTTTTAAGCATCAGTCATTGTGCTAGTTATTGAGAGAGGATATGTAAAGACACGGAAGCCTTGGCTGGTGTGTGGACTGAGCTCTGGCCTGCGAACCAAAGGGTCAGCTGTTCGATTCCCAGTCAGGCCACATGCCTGGGTTGCAGGCCAGGTTCCCAATAGGGGGCGCGTGAGAGGCAGCCACACATTGCTGCTTTCTCCCTCCCTTCCCCTCTGTCTAAAAGTAAATAAATAAATAAACAAAATCTTAAAAAAAAAAAAAAAGACAGGGAAACGCTTGGTCCACAACTCAAATAGCCTACTGCATATCTGCAGATTCTCATCCTCTCCTTTTCTGTGTGTGTCTCTCTCTGTGTATCTTCTCACCAGTGTGCACAGGTGCACAATTATCAATACAAGTCACTGTGGGACAGAGTGTGGTCAGTGTGAAGTGAGTGGTACAGTCCTTGGCCTGTCAGAGTCTGAAGGAAGAGTTGGGGGAGAGGCTGTCTGAGAATGGGGTGACTGAGTCGGGCTTTGAAGAATAAGAGACACTTGGAGAGTGGGGAGGGGGAGGAAGTTCTTGGCAGATGAGGTGATGACACAAAGGGCCAGAGACGGGACCAAACTGGTCCTGTTGGCGTGGTCATGGAGGTCCCGAGGGCTGTGTGTGCTGGCTTAGCTATGCCTGTGTGTGCGCAGACAGAGTGCGGAACATGGACTTCTTCCTGCCAGGGCAAGGGAGCGGGTGCCGGTGGGGTAGGGGGTTGCAAATATACCTGATGAACACTGGGCTGGTGGTGGAGCTCAGGCGGTGCCCGCACAGGGGTTTGTTGTGTGTGTGTGTGTGTGTGGTGCATGCACACGAACCAGCACCTGCCAAGCATCTGCACGTGGGCAGCGTGGCCCAGCATGGCTCACCCAGTGGAATGGTTCCTCATTCCGTCCTCCTGCAGACCTGCGCACACAGATATGAGGCGAGGCAGCGAGTAGACCAAATCCTGGAGACGAGGGACGTGATTGGTCGCTGCTTTGTGCTGAGCCAGGACCTGGCCATCCATGACGACTTAGATGGTGGCGAGTGGAAGTTCTGTGAGGGACGTCCCCAGGGCCATGAACAATTTGGGTTCTGCCAGCAGGGAGCTGCTGCTGCCTTCTCCCCCGACAGCCACTACCTCCTCTTTGGGGCCCCGGGAACCTATAACTGGAAGGGTGAGTCACTCCTCTGGGAGGGGAGAAGGGCACCAAACCGTCCTCTTACCTCAGAGGGCAGCACGCGGCCAAGCATGCCCACGTGTTCACTGCCATGTAGTCCTGGGGCACTGCCACCCCCTCCACCCCCATCGTGCCAGCACATGCACGAATGGAGGTATCTCCTCTCCTGCGCATGGCCGAGTGTTCCTCAACACGCTGGCATGAGCCCCACACGCACGGCCGGTCCTCCCTAGCAACACTTAGCCACACCTCAGCACTCCCACTCCCGTCTCCACATGCTGCTGCTGGCTGAGCTGACACTCGGTGAGTGTGTGCCAAGTCTGTGGGACCCCAGAAGCTGGAGAGGGGGTGGAGATGGGGCTGGAAAGGAGAAGAGTGGCTTCCCTGTGTGACTGTCTAACTAGCATCCGGACTAAAGGGTGCTCCATGCTCCCTGCCCTGGGCACTAACAGTTTTGTCCTTGCAGGCACCGCCAGGGTGGAGCTCTGTGCGCAGGGCTCAGCGGACCTGGCCCACCTGGACGACGGGCCCTACGAGGCGGGGGGCGAGAAGGAGCAGGACCCCCGCCTCATCCCGGTCCCTGCCAACAGCTACTTTGGTAGGGACCCCTCCTGGCCCAGAGTCACTCTAACCCTCTGCTCCTCTCTTTTGTCCTCCCTCTCCATGCTCCCACCCTTCCGTCTCTGTCCCTGTCTTTCTGTCTCTGTTCTCCACCCTTTGGCCTCTGTCTCTCTCATATTCTTTCTCTACCTCTTCCGCTTCTTCTTGCCTCTGTGTCTGGTTCTGTCTCTGCACTCCGTGGCCCTTCCTCTGGATGTCCTTTCCCTGGTGTCTCTCTCCTCTCCCTGCCCCTGACCCCCACAGGGTTGCTCTTTGTGACCAACATTGATAGCTCAGACCCTGACCAGCTGGTGTATAAAACTTTGGACCCTGCTGACCGGCTCCCCGGACCAGCCGGAGACTTGGCCCTGAATAGCTACTTAGGTTTGTAAGCGCCCACCCACGTCCTCCTGGGCCCTGGGGGCTTGGCCTGGCTTCCCCTCCACTCCTGCTCTGCCCCACCCCCCACACACCCAGAGACAAGCTGGGCCCAGTGACCAGGCCTGAGAAGAAAAGGTCCCAAGGGGGAGAACCTAAGGGGCTGTGAACAGGGGTCTCCATGGAGAAAGAACCAGGTGGGCAGAGACCACACTGTGAAGGAAAGAGGCCAGATCTCTAGGGAGCCATTTTCTCCATGAGGGATGGTGGGCACATGCTGGAGAAGAGTCTAGGCGTGTTGGCAAGTCCCTGTCATTGTCTTATCTGCATCCTTCTGCAGAGAAGGGAGAAATGAGGCCTGAGAGAAATTTAGGTGAATCAAGCTCTTCCCCACTCCCTCTTATCTCCCTCCACCCATGTGAGGACTTCCTCTCCCTGCCAGGATGGTGGGGGGGGGGAGCCAAGAAGGTGCACTGGATAGGATAGGGGCCTCTGGGGTGTGCAGAGGGGAGAGCAGTTCTCTGGCAGTTGTAGGGGTGGGGCCCCGCCCCAGCTCCTGCCAGTGCGCTCACTTCTGCCCAGCGTCTGGCCGCTCAGCCATTGCCTTTCTCTTTCCTTCCCAGTCCCTGAGGCTGACCTCATTGCACTACCTGTGCCAAACTCCAGTCTCTGGGTGTGGGGGGCTGCTAGGCCTCTGTAGGGGGAGGAGCAGTCAGCTGTGGTGGTGGTAACGTGGAGGTACCTGCATCTTTGGCTCCAGACCTGTGAGGAGGGGACGGTGGGGGCTGCGGCACACCTTGGCTCCTGAGCCTTAAGGAGTGTGCTCACTGGGAGGTCACCCCCCTCCAGGTTTCTCCATCGACTCGGGGAAGGGTCTGGTGCGTGCAGAGGAGCTGAGCTTTGTGGCAGGGGCCCCCCGGGCCAACCACAAGGGGGCTGTGGTCATTCTGCGCAAAGACAGTGCCAGTCGGCTGGTGCCCGAAGTTATGCTGTCTGGCGAGGGCCTTACCTCTGGCTTTGGCTACTCGCTGGCTGTGGCTGATCTGAACAATGACGGGTGAGTGGGCAGAGGGGAGCGGAGCTGGCGGGGGGCTGAGGGGCCTCTGGCATCTCCTCCTGACTTCCCTGGCTGGGCAGGCCCCCACACTGGCTCTTTCTTTCTCCACAGTTGGGCAGACCTGATAGTGGGTGCTCCCTACTTCTTCGAGCGCCAAGAAGAGCTGGGGGGTGCTGTGTATGTGTACCTGAACCAAGGGGGTCACTGGGCTGAGGTCTCCCCTCTTCGGCTCAGCGGCTCCCCCGACTCCATGTTTGGGATCAGTCTGGCTGTCCTTGGGGACCTCAACCAAGATGGCTTCCCAGGTGTGATGGGAACTGGAAAGGCTCAGGAGGGGCAGGGGCAGGGGCAGGGGTAGGGGCAGGGGCAGGGGCAGGGGCAGGGAAGTGCCTCAGAGGTCGTGAAGAGGTCTTCTGAGGGCCCAGGGAGAGAAACAATCTGGACTCACCCCTGAACTTTGCCATTTACCAGCTTTATGACCTTGGGCGAGTTACCTAATCTTTCTGAGCTGATAATATCGGCAGGGAGCAGCTGAGGGGATTAAAAATGATGTGTGCAAGGCCCCTGGGACTTAGTGGCCTCTGCATACAATGGAGCACATATATGATATGGAACTAGGTGATGAAGGGAAAGTTGGGGCCTGGACCCTGTCACCCCAGCCTCCACAGCCTGACTGCCTTTTCTGTTTGCCCACAGATTTCGCAGTGGGTGCTCCCTTTGATGGGGACGGGAAAGTCTTTATCTACCACGGGAGCAGCTTGGGGGTTGTTGTCAAACCTTCCCAGGTGAGGGGGCTTGTTGGGCTGAGGGAGTGGGCATTGGTGAATAAGGGGGCGTAGCTGCAGAGGGCAGGGAGGAGGCAGAGGTCTGAGTGGTGGGAGGGGGCACTGACAGGCAGGTCCTGCAGGTCCTGGAGGGCGAGGCTGTGAGTGTAAAGAGCTTTGGCTACTCTCTGTCTGGTGGCCTGGACATGGACGGGAACCACTACCCTGACCTGCTGGTGGGCTCCCTGGCCGACACTGCCGTGCTCTTCAGGTGAGGCCCTGTCCCTCCTGTCTTCTCCCTTCCTGAGTCTGTGAGCCCCACTTGTGCCAAATCTGATGCCTAGGAGTCCACCCCTGCCCACCCCCCAGTTTCTCAGCCTTATGTTCTTATGTTTTTTGTGCCCTTAACTCTCCATTTCCCAGGGCCAGACCTGTCCTCCACGTCTCCCATGAGGTCTCCATTTCTCCACGAGCCATCGACCTAGAACAGCCCAACTGTGCTGGTGGCCACTTGGTCTGGTGAGGGAGCCCCCAGGGGGAGGGAGGTTGGGTGAAGATGACCAAGGCCTCTAGGCTCCTCTCCCTTTTCCATTTCCCTGCCTCATTTGGCACTGGGGGCTGAGGTTAGAACAGGAGGGGGCAGGGTGGGGGTGTGGTTGTGGCCCATAAGCCTTGCCTGACTCAAGAGCTACCCTTTGCCCCTCCACAGTGTGGACCTAAGGGTTTGTTTCAGCTATGTTGCAACCCCCAGCAGCTACAGCCCTATCGTGGGTGAGTGGGGCTCCCTTCCCATCTCCTACTGTGTTGGGTTTCACGGGGGAAAGAAGAGCCCCTGGGTACAGGGTCAGATTGAAGCAGTTCCCCAGCTCACTGTCTCCTCTCCTCTCCCCACACGCCGCAGCCCTGGATTATGTGCTAGATGGGGACACAGACCGCAGGCTCCGGGGCCAGGTTCCCCGGGTGATCTTTCTGAGCCGTGGCCCCGATGACCCTAAGCACCAGGCCTCAGGCACCGTGTGGCTGAAACACCAGCATGACCGAGTCTGTGGAGACACTACGTTTCAGTTACAGGTGGACACTGACCCCTTGGCATCTGAGGGTCATTGTCACTGCATGATCTCTTCCTTGATTCCTCTTAGCTTCTTCCCTAACATGCTCACACCTCATTCTGAGATCTCAACTTTTGGGAAGCCTCAATTATTGGCCGTTGCCTTCGTATGTCTCCTGCCAAGTTCTGTGCTCCCTGGAGATGGAGATGGCAGGGTCCCCTGTTACATCTGGTTCTCAAAGCCCTAAATCTCTTCCCTTCTCCACCTTAGTTGCTCTCCCTTCTCTTTGCTCAGTTCTCCACTTCTCTCCTTCATCTCCCTAAACTTCTTTCCAGGTTTCAGAATTTGTCTTAGGTTTGGCTGGGGCCTGAGGGTTGTTCTTGTATTCCTTCCATCTTTCCCCTTTCCAGGAGAATGTTAAAGACAAGCTTCGGGCCATTGTGGTGACCCTTTCCTATAGTCTCCAGACCCCTCGGCTGCGGCGACAGGTTCCTGGTCAGGGGCTTCTCCCAGTAGCCCCCATTCTCAATGCCCACCAGCCCAGCACCCAGCGGGCAGAGGTGAGAATGGCTCTGGTTTAGCCCAAAAGGAGGAGCTGGGAGGAGCAGTGATCATAACCCCTCACCAGTGACACTCATTCATAACTTGCAGAGCTCTTTCACATGTTTCTCCAGTAGTTCCTCATATCTCCAGGTGCTATAACAACTAGACCCCCAAATGGAGAATGGCCCAAAGGACCATGTGTTCCTAGTCGGAGGGAGTAGTGCTCCTTGATTCCAGGTGATTAGTCAGGGGCCCAGGCTGATGGAGGTCTGCCATCTACAAATGTGGCCTCCTCAGTGCCAAGGCCATGTCTGTCCTGTTCACCTGGGAGAGGGGAGCATGAAGCTCCTGTGTGGTTCTCATGGCCAGTCCGGAAGTAGCACTCCACCTTCTCTCCACCTTCTGGATCTGGAACTCAATTACAAGCAAGGAAGTCCAGGGAAATGTGGTCTTGCTGTGGACCAGCCTGCTAGTCCCTATCATGGCATCATAATACTCCCATCATTTTACTGGTGAGGACACAGCTCAGAGTGGTTAAGTGACCAGCTCAGTATCACACAGCCAGTAAGCAGCAGACCTGGGAGTTGAGCCCAGGTTGTGCAATCCTGTGATGCTCTACCCCACCATATGCTTTGGTGACACATTTGCCCCATTGCTCACCCCCTAGGAATGACCCTCTCCTCAAATCCCTTCCCAGATCCACTTCCTGAAGCAAGGCTGTGGTGAAGATAAGATCTGTCAGAGCAATCTACAGCTGGTCCATGCCCGCTTCTGTGCCCGGGTCAGCGACATGGAGTTCCAGCCTCTGCCCATGTGAGGGGGGTGAGGGAGCAAGGTGGAGAGGGAAGGCAGGAGTTCAAGGAATGGAAGGAAGCTTCTCAGGAGGCCAGGCAGAGGGAGGGGTGGGGCCTGCAGAGGAGAACAGAAGGCTGGGGAGGACCTGCTGAAAATTCAGAAGACTGCAGATGGGGGTCAGTGATGGGGCCTAGGGGCTCCCCTGGCAAGGAATAACAATCCTTCACCCCACATATAATAATGTGCAATTTAAGTACATCTCACTGTTTAGTCTTCACAACCCCGTGAGGTAGGAATTACTATCAGTCCCACTTCTTAAATGGAGAACAGAGGCCTAGAGAGGTTAAGCTACTTGTCCAAGGTAAGTCAGTGGTGGAGCTGGGACCAGAACAGAGGTCCCCTGACTCCCAGTCTGGATGTCTGGAACACGAGGAAGACTTGAGGCCTGGACTGGAGAGAGCAGAGGCTCAGGGAGTAGAGGCCAATGCCATTCACTGGGGGGATGGCGCGGGGGAGGCAGGAGTGGGCAGGGCAGGGGAAGGTGTTCTGATCTTGGAGTGCGTGGGATCTGACTCTTCAGGGATGCCGATGGGACAACAGCCCTGTTTGCATTGAGTGGGCAGCCATTCATTGGCCTGGAGCTGAAGGTCACTAATCTGCCCTCGGACCCAGCACAGCCCCAGGCTGATGGGGATGATGCCCATGAAGCACAGCTCCTGGTCAGCCTCCCTGCCTCTCTGCACTACTCAGGAGTGCGGGCCCTGGACTCTGTGGTGAGGACCTGGGCAGGGGAGCATGGTCTTGGGGGTTTCCAGTAATCCAAACTGACCTCTCCTCTCCCCACTCCAGGAGAAGCCACTGTGTGTGTCCAATGAGAATGCCTCCCATGTCGAGTGTGAGCTGGGGAACCCCATGAAGAGAGGTGCCCAGGTTGGCACGTCTGCCCTCATCCCTATCTAAGTGACCTCTAATCCTGGGCCTTCCTCAAGACCCTGACCTCCCTTGACTCTAATCTTGCTCCACCCTTGGCCTAGATCACCTTCTACCTCATCCTCAGCACCTCAGGGATCACCATTGAGACTACGGAGCTGGAGGTGGAGCTGCTGTTGGCCACGTAAGCCTGGTGGGGCCGGGGTGGGGTAAGGGTGGGGGCAGTGGAATTGATGTCCACCTAGAAGGGGCTTACCCTTTGAGCCATTGCACGAGCCTGCTGTCCATTCCTGCCTTTGCCCGCACACCAGGATCAGCGAGCAGGAGCTACATCCAGTCTCTGCTCGGGCCCATGTCTTCATTGAGCTGCCGCTCTCCATCACAGGGTGAGCCCAGTCCCAGTAGGCACTGCGCTGGAGGGCGGGCATTGCCACACTCAAACCAGGCCTGGGCTCCACCTCTGACCCTCCATCAGGCCCCAGGCCTCATCAGTCCCCATTTTGACCCCTGTTCTCTAGGGTGGCCACTCCCCAACAGCTCTTCTTCTCCGGCGTTGTGCGGGGTGAAAGTGCCATGCGGTCTGAGCGGGATGTGGGCAGCAAGGTCAAGTATGAGGTCACGGTAAGTGTCCTGGTACGTGGTCCCTCATGGTCCCCCTCTCTTCTTGGTGCAGTGGAGAAGCTGAGACATGTCCCAGGGGATGGGGCTCTTCTACTATATGGTGAATTTGAGGCCTCCCCCTGCTGTAGTTTGGTTGTGGGCAGGTATTTGTGCAGGGACTTCAGCTGACCATTTCCTGGTCGTCTCTGGCTGAACATCTCACCTGCTGGTCTGGGGAAACTATGAGAGCCCAGGGAAGCTTCTCTGTTTGGGGGCTCAGCTGGGGCGTGGGAACATGGTGGGAAGGCTGGTGTCTCTCCCCAGAACTCTGCTCTGGCTCCCCTGGGGCTTCCCTATACCACCCAGTAATATCTCCAGGTTTTCCTGGGTTTGACACAGGTGGAGAATGGTGCCTGGTGGGGTCTGGGGTCCTGAGTCTTTGTTGAAACTGTGCTTCCTCAGGCCCTCCCCTCAACCCTGTCCTCTCCAACTCTGTGGATTCAGAGCTGCTCAGAAACTGAGCTCCCTCCCTTCACACTCTCTGTGCCCACAGGTCTCCAACCAGGGCCAGTCACTCAACACCCTTGGCTCTGCCTTCCTCAACATCATGTGGCCCCACGAGATTGCCAACGGGAAGTGGCTGCTGTACCCCATGCGGGTGGAGCTGGAGGGCGGGCAGGGGCCTGGGCAGAAGGGGCTTTGTTCCCCCAGGCCCAACATCCTCCACCTGGTGAGGCTTTGGCAGAGTGGGAGCTTGGCTGCTGAAGCAGGGCAGGGGGCATTAGACTGTGGGAAGGGCATCGTGGAGCTGGGCATGTGTGGGTGAGTCGGGGCCAGGAGGAAGGCGGCAGGGAGGAGATGCCATCTCAGGGTTGTTAAGTTTGGAGGGACACTCACTGGGCCCCCGTCCCCACATCCAGGATGTGGACAGCAGGGACAGGAGGCGTCGAGAGCTGGAGCAGCAAGAGCGGCAGGAGCCTCCTGAGCAGCAGGAGCCTAGCACATCCTGGTGGCCAGTGTCCTCTGCTGAGAAGAAGAAGAACATCACCCTGGTGAGGGCAGGGCAAGTGAGGTGCAGGCAGAATGGGAGCGTGTGGCGTGGTGAGAGAGGATGCTGGGGGCATGGAGCTTCATTCAGTGAGGGGGGTGTCCAGGGAGGCTGGCCTGCTGAGAGGTGTGATGGGCAGTTCACATCACATGGTGAAGCAGCTACTGACACCACAAGTCCCCCTACCCTCACCAAGTGCTTCCTCCAGAGCTCAGCATTCAGTTAGGTGTGTGTTCGAGGCAGCTCACATTTACACCAAAGATAACGTTTTATACAGGTGGGGTGGTCTTAGCTACCTTTGAGCTCTGTTTGTTGTTCTTTTGAATGCTTTTAGGACAAAAAAGTCAATCTGTGTAAGAAAACCTGTTTGATTTTTACAATGTCAAAAACATTTTACGTTTTAAAAAGTTCTAATTGTAGCATATTATGTGTGATTCATTAAGTCTGCCCCTTTTGATCAGTTTTGCCCCCTGCCCCCATTTCCTGCTTGTTTCACTTAGTTTTGTTATTTAAGTGGATTCATGGAGCAAATCGGCATATGCTCTGTGCTCACACTTTGAGAATGGTGCTGGTGTGAGAGTGTGGAGGGGACACAGATTAAGGGGGTATTTGGCTGGTTTCCAGGAGGTGAAACCCAGGTATAGATATACTTGGGCAATAGAGGCAAGGACTTACAGAGACTGCAGGGGGATGTAAGCAGTAGGGCCAACTCTGGTGCCATCTGTCTGGGAGGGAACTCCACTGTCACACCCTGTTCTGCCTGTGTGGGAGACAGGAGAGCAGGCAGGAGGCAAACGAAGGTGCCTGGGTACCTTCACAGGTGAACCTGTGTAATTGCTGTTTTTCCCTGTTGTATGGATAGTCTTACCTTCCCATGTGACTAATTTTCTTGGAAAGAATTCCCCACTTAAAAAATATATTTATTTATTTATTTATTTATTTATTTACTTATTTATTTATTGAGAGAGGGAGAGAAACATTGATGCGTGCATGAACGATCCATCAGCTGGTTGCCTCTTGCACGCCCCCTAGTGGGGACCTGACCTGGCTGGCAACCCAGGCATGTGCCCCTACTAGGAATGTAACCAGCAACCTTTCAGTTCCCAGGACAGTGCTCAATCCACCAAGCCATACCAGCCAGGGCAGAACTCCCTTTTTTACAAAGAACTTTGAAATTAATTCTTTGACTTCAAATTAAGGCAGAAGCTCTTGCTTTTAGACAATTGACCAAGGGTTCTTGATTTGCTCAAAAGTGGTAAAATAAAAGATGACTCACAGAATTCAAACACTCTCAAGCTGTTCTTCTTCTATGAAGTGTGATGAATATAACATAGTTTTTAGGAAAATGGGTCATTAGGTGGGATTAGGTCAAATGGATATAGGTCAGGCCTGGAAGGAGCAGGGCCTGGTCCCCTGCCCCCAGCAAGCAGCTCCTGGGGCAGCCTCCTCCTTCATCAGTGAGTTTGGACTTAGTGTAGGAGTACGGCTCTGCCCAGTATGGGACTGGGTTTAAATGCATGCTCTGCACTTACTAGCTCTGCTAGCTCTGGGACCTAAGGTAGGTCACCTGGCCTCTTTGAGCCTCAATTTCCTAATTTGAAAACTGAGGATGATAATAATATGCACCTTGCAGGATAGTTGTAAAGCTGAAGTGAGATAAGTACCTGGCATGTAGTAGGTGCTCAATGAATGGGAACAACATTAGGTAACATCAGCATCAAGTGGGGGGCAGCTACTCTGCTTGCCGCTGTGAAGTAAGAGCCGTCCTCCCTGCTCCACATGCATTCAAAGCCAATAGCCCAGATTTGGGGTAGGCTGCTATGTTGGACCACAAGGTTAGTTTGGGAAGACTTCCTGGAGGATGGAAGTTTGAGGCTGCTAAGGAAAATAGAGATATGACTGAGGAGCAAGGAGAAAAAGGGTGCAAGGGGTAGGGTAGGGGCTCATGGAAGGATGGATGAGGGCTCTAGGCAGACTCTGTGTCCATGTGACTGCATTTGTGAGGATGCTGGACCATGGGCAGGCTCAGCAGTTCAGAGCCCTGTCTGTCTTGGTGCCCAGGACTGCGACCGGGGCACAGCCAATTGCGTGTTGTTCAGCTGCCCACTCTACAGCTTTGACCGAGCAGCTGTGCTGCACGTCTGGGGCCGCCTCTGGAACAGCACCTTCCTGGAGGTGAGAGCACTGCTGAGGTGCGGGCTGGGCGTCCTCATCCCCAGCAGTCCCTCTAGTACCTCTCCATCTACCTCCTCCCTGTCCAAATGCAGCACACGCTTAACCCCAGATGAGCAGAAACACCCTCTGTGTGGGGCGCCATCCCATTTACAATTTTGGAGCTGGGGGGAGGTGAGGGGTTGTGGGCATTTAGGAGGAGGGCCTATTTCCCTTCTCTCTTAGGAGTACTCAGCTGTGAAGTCCCTGGAAGTGATTGTTAGAGCCAACATCACTGTGAAGTCCTCCATCAAGAACCTGCTGCTCAGAGATGCCTCCACAGTGGTGAGCTGCAGGGCTGGGAGGTGAGGGTGGGAGAGCTCTTCTCTCCTGCTGGAGCTCTTGTTCCATTAACTCTTTGCTCCCCAGATCCCAGTGATGGTGTACTTGGATCCAGTGGCCGTGGTGGCAGAGGGAGTCCCCTGGTGGGTCATCCTCCTGGCTGTACTGGCAGGGCTGCTGGTGCTGGCGCTGCTGGTGCTGCTCATGTGGAAGGTGAGGCTTGGGGAGGGTGGGGCCAGTGGGCTTCCCCGTCAAGCAGGTGGCCTTTCATGCTATGGTTCTCACTCACCCACTCCCTCATTTACTCAGCATCTGTACTGAGCACTTACCTTGCCTGTACCAGGGATTCTGTCAGGTCCTGGACATTTCAGAGATAAGTCAATGCAGATCTTGTTCTCAGGGATTTGATAGTCTAATGGGGGAGGGGAGTCTTGTAGTCAGAAAGCACTAAGTCAAGAAAGTTCAGTGGCAGTTCAGAGGAGGGATGGCTTGAGAGCTGGGCCTTAGAAGAAGGTGGGGTAGTAGGATCTGGATGTGGGAATGAGGTGGGTAAGGTTTGGGCCTTCCAGAAGGCCACGGGAGGCCAACTCGTGGTGGCAGGGAAGTGTGGTCTATTTAATTAGAACATGACAGGGTAAGGCTGGGAAGGCCACCATGGCCACGAAGGCCAACAGTGTGGAGAACTACCCCCAAGAAACT
Source organism: Anoura caudifer (assembly GCA_004027475.1). Classification (NCBI taxonomy): domain Eukaryota; kingdom Metazoa; phylum Chordata; class Mammalia; order Chiroptera; family Phyllostomidae; genus Anoura; species Anoura caudifer. The sequence continues at coordinate 14,524 of PVKU01009570.1, read as the reverse complement.
GCCTCCAAGACTGAACTCAGAGCTCACACATACCAGGTTCTCTATGGGACCGCTCTTGTAAACAGAGTATGGGCAGAATCACATTGAAAAAAGATTTTATTTATCTTAGAGAGAGGGGAATGGAGGGAGAAAGAGAAGGAGAGAAGCGGCAATGTGCGGTTGCCTCTTGCGTGCCCCCATCTGGGGACCTGGCCTGCAACTCAGGCATGTGCCCTGACTGGGAATTGAACCGGCAGCTCTTTGGTTCGCAGGCCAGCACTCAATCCACTGAGCCACACCAGCCAGGCCCAGAATCATATTTGAATCGGGGGTCCACACAAAAGCACACTTAGTGCAGGGAATCCCATTCATCACCCGTGGTCATGCCTGGAGTCCCATGCCACAGCTCGGCTATGTGGAACCATGCTGTCCTTGGGGCTCTGTGGAGGACACCCTCCCACCCCACTCTCAACCAGTTACAGACCAGACACACCCTTTGATTCTGGGCTAGCATCCAGACTGTTGGGAACCTGGTTGTTCTTGGAGAAGATTGATGCCTTTGTGAAACTGGCTCTGGGATCCCTGCTCCTACAGAAGGGAGACAGAGCAGGGATAAGGCCCCATCCTTCCTCAGTCTTCCCATCTCCCCCTTATTTGCTCCCCTCCCCTCTTGACATCCCAGTGTGGCTTCTTCCGTCGGAGCAGCCAGAACTCATCTTTCCCTACTAGCTATCATCGGGCCCATCTGGCCGTGCAGCCCTCAGCTGTGGAAGCTGGGGGTCCAGGGACTGTGGGGTAATTTTTGTTTGTGTGCATGTGTGTGTGTGTGGGTGTGTTTGTGTGTGAGTGTTAGAAGAGTGCCTAGCATTCAGGGGACCTGGAACATTCAGGGTGAAGAAATGAGATTGCGTGAGTGTAGGGTGAGTCCTGGGAACTGGGGTGGAAGACAATTTTAAGGGTGAGCTTATGAGAGTGAGGATACACAGCCTGGGGTGTGCACAGAGGGTTGGGTGGGATCTTGGAGTGTGAGCATGTGGAGTGCAGGGAGGTACATGCATGTCTTTTCTTGGGCATGAGTGTGCAGAGACAAATGTGTAAGGAGGTACTATGCAGTCTGAGCATGTGGGAGTCTCTGGCAATCTTGAGTGTGAGTGTGCAAGGGGCACATTTCCACCTTGTCCAGGCCAGCATGTTCATGATTTAGGAAGGGGTGAGGACATCTAATTCACGGATAGAAGACCCTGCCCTGGGGGGACGCTGCCCAGTGTTAAAGTACGCAGGGTGTGTGTGTGTGAGGCTTGAGAGGACTCATTTTGGAGTACACAGGTCTCTAGGAAGCCATGTTTTCCTTCAGATCTTTATTGTGCTCTGGGCAATGCTATTGGGTCCCCTCAAAAGCTTGGGCTGGTGGAAACTTTGGGGTCAGCAGTCCTGATGTTCTACCTTCAATCCCCTCTTTCAGGTGCCAAGGGAGATGTCCTTGGCCTTGCACCTTGAGCCCCCTCCTGGTCTTTCTCTTGCTGTAAATGAGACCCTGACGATGGCACCTGTGGGGGCTGCTTATTGCACTAGATGCTGTCCAACCCATCTCCTTTCTGCAGCAGTTGCTTCTTTCTGTCCCAGGGGTGGTGGAGCTGGGAGCTGGGCTATGCTGGGCATCTGCTCCAGGGACCTCAGCCCTCATGTCTGGCCTGGTGTTCTTACAGATGGGATTCTTCAAGCGGGCACGGTACCCCGAGGCCACCGTGCCCCAGTACCACGCAGTGAAGATCCCTCGGGAAGACCGACAGCAATTCAAGGAGGAAAAGACGGGCACCATTCTGAGGAGCAACTGGGGCAGCCCCCGGAGGGAGGGCCCTGATGCACACCCCATCCTGGCTGCTGATGGGCACCCTGAGCTGGGCTCTGATGGGCACCCTGTGCCAGGCACTGTCTAGCTTCCCCTGACCCAGCCTGGCCTGTGTGTCCCCTCCATCCCTTCCCCAGAGATGGCTCCTCAGGATGAAGACAGTGGAGTGGGCTGCCGGTGTCCCACCAGGATTTTGCAGGATCTGTTTTCTCAGGGGCATAGACCACTCCCTCCAGGAGGAGCATGCCCCAACCTCCCCTTAGAATGTTGTGAGATGAGGGGTAAATCAGGGATGGGGTCATAGGAGAGGGTGAGAAGGGCAGCAATGTCCTGATGCAGAGGTTGGGAGAGGAGACCCTAATCCCTCCCTCTCCTGTTCGCCCAGTGTAACAGGACCCCAAGGACCTATCTCCCCAAAAGTGCCTTAGCCCCTAGGGTTGGGGAGGAGATTGTGTCGCTGATTCAGGGGCTCTTACCTCCCTAATTTCCCCTCTCTCCTTCCTTAGTTTGCTGCATCAATCTAGCAGATTTTGTTTATTTATTAAAAAAATATTTGAGAACAAACTCTGGCTGGTGTGGTTCAGTGGGTTGAGTGCCAGCCTGCGAACCAAAAAAATATTTGAGAGCAAACCTCTGGCCTCTTTGCTGGGTTCTGCTCCCTCATGCCCATGGTCTTCAGGAGAGGCCTGATTCTCTCTGCACACCCCAAGCTCAGGACAAAGGTGGTAGTGGGAGGGAGGGTCGGGGGCCTGGCAGCAACTTCTGCAACCAGATCCTGGAGGCGCATGGGTGTGGTCTCCAAAGGAAGGGTGGGGGCACTTTGCTATGGGAACAACGTTATTTGTGATAGACAAAAACTGGAAACAACCCAAATGTCTATCAACAGCTGAATGGATAAATAATCTGTGGTACATCCATACAGTGGACTACTACTCAGCAATTAAAGGAGCTATTGATACAATTCCAACAACATGGATGAATCTCCAAACAATCATGCTGAGTGAAATAAGCCTGACAAAAAAAGTACATAGTGTAGGATTCCATTTATATAAAATTCTACAAAATGTCACCTCTTGTGACAGAGAGTAGACCAGTGATTGCCTGAGGATGGGGATGAAAGAGAGAAGAATGGGTCACAAAGAGGCACAAGGAAACTTTCACGGTTGATAGACATGTTCATTATCTTGATTGCAGTGATGGCTTTACAAGTGTACAAAGCTCATCAGGTTAAGCACTGTAAATATGTACCCATTCTTATGCATAACAATACCTCAATAAAACTAAGTAAATAGGGTATGGATTATAACCCATTGAATAAAATAGAAAATCTGTGAGTCAATAATAATATGAATGAATGAATGAACAAGAAGATACATAATACCAAATATTACTGGTGAAAATGTAAATTGATATAACCACTTTGGAGATCTTTGGCAGTATCTGCTAAACCCAATAAAACAAGGTATAGAATAGTGGGTACAATGTTCTACCACCTGTGTAAAGAAAGTTGAATATATACATATATACATGCATCTAAATGTGTGGTGTGTGTGCTATCTGCTCATTCACAGATTATCTCCGTCTCCAGGAGAATTCACAAGAAATTGGTGATGTGATATTTAGTGCCTCCAGAGAGGGGATCTGAGAAGTTGGGAGACTGGGGTGGAAGAGAATTTCCCCTATAGTGTCTTTTGTACCATGTGAGTGTTTTGTCTTCCCTCCCAATTTTTTTTAAAAGATTCTATTTATATTTTTTAGAGAGGAGGGGAAGGAGAAAGAGAGGAAGAGAAACATCAATGTATGGTTGCCTCTCATGTGCCTCCTACTGGGGACCTGGCCTGCAACCCGGGCATGTGCCCTGACTGGGAATTGAATCTGCAACCCTTTGGTTCATAGGCCGATGCTCAATCCACTGAGCCACACCAGCCAGGGCCCCCAAAAATTCTTTAATGATTCTTTTAAAAACAAAAAGGTAATGCCACAATTCTTGCTAAAATTAGCTGTTGGGATCAGACATTAAAATAACCTCACTTCTTTTTAGATGGAAACTTCAAACTAAGTACTGGGGCATTATATTAATATGAAATACAAAATTTGATAACTATTTCATAGATTCATAAAAGAAGAAAATGAACAAATTTCTTTTTTAAAAAAGTATTTTGTTTATTTATTTTTAGAGAGAGGGAGGGAGAGAGAGAGAGAGAAAGAGAGGGAGAGAAACATTGATTGGCTGGCTCTCACACACCCCCAACCAGGGACCTGGCCCAGAACCCAGGCATGTGCCCTGACCAGGAATTGAACTGGTAACCTCTGGGTTTGCAGGCTGGTGCTCAACCCACTGAGCTACACCAGCCAGGGCCTTATTTTACTATTAAAGTAAATTTGAGGTCAGCATAATTTAAGTTCTTCTATGGTGGCTTGATCAAACAATTTGACCTTACAAAGTCCAATAATAACTTGGCCAACATGTTAAAAAAAACAAAACAAAACCAGAATGAAATCTCAAGTTATGCTCTGTTGTTTTACCAAGGGCATTATATTGTCCTGCCATTTTTCCTAAAAATCTGTATTGAATTCATTGCCAAGGTATTAAAGAAAATGTTAGTGTATCAATGACTAAAAATTTCTCCCAAGTGATGATATCAGCAATAGAATAATCTGGTACAATTGTGACTTAAATATTGAACTGTGTGCCAGAATGACATATGGGTGAATATGCAATAGTTACAGAAATATCTGTGCTTATTGTTGACTGTTTGATAAAAATTTTTTTAAATAAAATGTATCTATGTTGCTGCTTAAAAAACAAAACAAAACAAAATGAAAAGAAACCTTCACTAAGAAATGACTGCTCTCTGACCTCATTTCCCACCACTTTTTCAACTCATCCTATTCTCCACTACACTAAACTGCTCACCCTTTCCAGATGGGGACAGACAAGTGTCTATCCTAAATGTCCCAGTCCTGTACACCTGCTTTTTCCTTTACACTTGCTTTCCTATCTTGGCTCTGAAGCTCCTCTTCTGTCTCCCAGTTGGCTTGGCTACTCCCCTGTGTCTTCACTAACCCTTCAGAAAGTCAGTCTGTGCTTGCACCACATTCCGAACAGGCTTCAGTCTCTCTGCTTTCTTGTGGATTTGTGAATCTTTGTTCACATGTCTGTGACCTCCTGAGGACAGGAGCTCACACCCCTACTGCAAGGAGAATCGCTGCCTCTTTGACAGTCACGGTAGAAGCAAAGCCCTGAGAGGAATGTGTCTAACTGGGGGGTCACAAAACCTCTCTGCCAGGGGCTGCCGCTGGCCCTGGCAGCTCTGTGTAGAAGACACTTCTCTGAAATAGCTCACCCTTACCTGACTCAGGAGCTGTCCCCAGACCTTTTCCCTAAGGCCTCCACTGGCTGGGGCAGATCTGCCATTGTGTTTGACTGGCGGGATAGAGACAGTGACTTTGACAGAGCACCCCTCCCAACCAGGGACTCTGTTTGAACTCAGTCCTCCCCCAGAGGCCATCAGTGGCCCTAGGAAATGTTCCTCATGGGATTTTAGACTATTGTAATTTTCATCTTATCTAATGCCAAGTTGCTGAATTTCTTTTCTCTAAATAAAATTCCTTTTGGCCACTGCCCCTCATGTGCAACCTTTAGGACTGTCTGTGATGAGCTGCTCCCAAGACTATGAGGGAGGCTTCTGCCAAAAGAGAAGCCACTGCTTAACCACCTAGGGGACTTTCTACTAAGATGCTTTCTGCAGGTGAGGAGGGGCTGGCTGACTGGGAAACTAAAGACTCAAAACCTCTAGTTGTAAAATACTGTGGGGGTTGTGAAGGTGGGAGAAACTCCAAGTCTCACAGAATAGTTTGTTGGAGAGTGGGCCCAGAGCAGAGCAAGTAAGCAGCATTGTTCCCTCTCTGACCTGTCCCCCACAGACAGCACCACAATGCAGCAAAGATGGTTTCCCCACCTTGGTGAATACCTAAGACCCTGCCCCCTAACAATGTAATAGGCCTGTTGAGAGAAAGAATTATGGCCCAAATGAAAGAATATATCAAAACTCCAGAAAAATAGCTAAGCAATAAGGAAAGAGACAACCTATCTGATGCAGAGTTCAAAACACTGGTAATCAGGATGCTCACAGAACTGATTGAGCTTGGTTGCAAAATGAAGGAAGAAGTGAGAGCTACATGAAGTGAAATAAAGCAAGATATACAGAGAACCAACAGTGAAGGGAAGGGAACCGGGACTCACATCAATTATTTGGAACAAAAGGAAGAAATAAACATCCAACTAGAACAGAATGAAGAAACAATAATTCAAAAAAAAAAAAATGAGGAGAGGCTGAGGAACTTCTGGGACAACTTTTTTTTTTTTTTTTTAAAGATTTTATTTATTTATTTTTAGAGAGAGGGGATGAGAGGGAGAGAAACATCAGTGTGTGGTTGCCTGTCACGTGCCCCCTCCTGAGGATCTGGCCTGCAACCCAGGCATGTGCCCTGACTGGGAATCAAACCAGCGACCCCTTGGTTTGCAGGCCGGTGGTCAATCCACTGAGCCACACCAGCCAGGGCAACAACTTTAAATGCTTCAACATCCGAAACATAGGGGTGCCAGAAACAGAAGAGGAAGAACAAGAAATGGAAAACTTATTTGAACAAATAATGAAGGAGAACTTCCCTAATCTGGCAAAGGAAATAGAATTCTAGGAAGTCCAGAAAGCCCAGAGGGTCCCAAAGAAATTGGACTCAAGGAGGAACACACCAAGGCACATTATAATTATATCAGCCAAGATCAAAGATAAGGAGAGAATCTTAAAAGCAGCAAGAGAAAAGGAGATAGTTACCTACAAAGGAGTTCCCATAAGACTATGAACTGATTTCTCAAAAGAAACCTAAAGCCAAGAAAGGACTAGAAATATTTGAAGTCTTGAAAGGCAAGGACCTACATCCAAGATTACTCTATCCAGAAAAGATATCATTTAGAATGGAAGGGCAAATAAAGAGCTTTCCAGATAAGGTCAAGTTAAAGGAGTTCATCATCCCCAGGCCCTTATTACGAAATATTAAAGGGACTTCTCTAAGCCCTGGTTGCTGTAGCTTAGTGGATTGAATGTGGGCTGTGAACCAAAGGGTTGTCAGTTTGATTCCTAGTCAGGGCATATGCCTGGGTTGTTGGCCAGGTCCCCAGTGGGGATCACGTAAGAGGCAATCATACATTGATGTTTCTCTCCCTCTCTTTCTCCCTCCCTTCCCCTCTCTCTAAAAATAAATAAAACAAAATCTTAAAAATGGCACTTATCTAACCTTTTAAGAAATAGAAGATCAACAGAAGATCAAAAACTATGAACAATAAAATGACAACAAACTCATAACTATCAACAATTGAATCCAAAAAACAAAAACTAAGCAAACAACTAGAACAGGAACAGAATCACAGAAATGGAGATCACCTGGAGGGTTGTCACTGGGGACAGGGAGGGGAAAAGGGAGGGGGGAAGGAGAAAATTGGGGGAAAAGGTACAGAGAATAAGAAGCTAATTCGTAAGCATAAAATAGACAGGGGGAGGTTAAGAATAATATAGGAAATAGAGAAACCAAAGAACTTATTAAGTACACTCCATGGTCATGAACTAAGTGGGGAGGAGAATGCTGGAGGGTGGAGTGGTGTACGGCAAAGGGGAGATAAAGGGGAGAAAATAACTGGGACAACTGTAATAGCATAATCAATAAAATATACTAAAAATATAAAACAGTAATTAACTGCTAAAAAAATCTGAATTGCTTCTTCATTGTCAACAGGATAAAGTCTCTTTTTTAAAAATTATATTTTATTGATTATACTATTACAGTTGTCCCATTTCTCCCCCATCATTTCCCTCCACCCTTCACACCCCCTCTCACCCATATTCCCCCCTTTACTTCATGTCCATGTTTCATAAGTTCTTTAGCTTCTACTTTTCCCACACTATTCTTGCCCTCCCCCTGTCTATTTTTTACCCACCGTCAATGCTACTTATTCTCTGTACCTTTTCTCCCTCTCTCCTCCTTCCACTCCCCTGTTGCAAACCCTCCATGTGATCTCCATTTCTGTGTTCCTGTTCCTGGTGTAGCTGTTTGCTTAGTTTGCTTTTGTTTTAGGTGTGGTTGATAATATCTGTGAGTTTGCTGTCTTTTTACCGTCCTATTTTTTTATCTTCTTTTTCTTAGATAAGTCCCTTTAACATTTCATATAATAAGGGCTTGGTGATGATGAACTCCTTTAACTTGACCTTATCTGAGAAGCACTTTATCTACCCCTCCATTCTAAATGACAGCTTTGCTGGATAGAGCAATCTTGGATGTAGGTCCTTGCCTTTCATGACTTGGAATACTTCTTTCCAGCCCCTTCTTGCCTGGAAGGTCTCTTTTGAGAAATCTGCTGACAGTCTGATGGGAACTCCTTTGTAGGTGACTCTGCCTTTATCCCTTGCTGCTTCTAGAATTCTCTCCTTCATTTTAATCTTGGCTAATGTAATTATGATGTGCCTTGGTGTGTTCCTCCTTGGGTCCAACTTCTTTGTGAGTCTCTGAGCTTCCTGGACTTCCTGGAAGTCTATTTCCTTTGCCAGATTGGGGAAGTTCTCCTTTATTATTTGTTCAAATAAGTTTTCCACTTGTTGCTCTTCTTTCTTCCCCTTCTGGTACCCCTATAATTTGGATGTTGGGATATTTAAAGATGTCCTGGAGGTTCCTAAGCCTCTCCTCATTTTTTTTTGAATTTTTGTTTCTTTATTCTTTTCTGTTTGGTTGATTCTTTCTTCCTTCTGGTCCACTTCATTGATTTGAGTCTCAGTTTCCCTCCCATCACTATTGGTTCCCTGTGAGTTTTTCTTCATTTCACTTACAGTAGCCTCCATTTGTTCCTCTAATTTGCAACCAAAATCAACCAGTTCTGTGAGCTTCCTAATCACCAGAACTTTGAACTGTGCTTCTGATAGGTTGGCTACCAGTGTTATGAGCTCTGCATCTGATAAGTTGACTATCTCCTGGTTGCTCAGTTGAATTAGCTCTGGGGCCCCAGTCTGTTCTCCCTTTTGAGCCATCATTGTTTTTTTTTTTTTTTGGTCTGGTTGCGGCTGTTACGTAGTGAGGGACGTAGTGGAGTCTTAGGCGTTCACCAGGGTGGGGCAGCCCAGTTGCTGGATGTGGGGGCGGGGTCCGAGAGGGAACAATGGCACTTGCTCCATGCTCTTTCGAGGATTCTAGTCCCTTCAGCCTCTTTTCCCTATCAAATTGGGCCCTTCTGGTGCTGATTTCCATGTGGGTGGGCCTGCGCACGCTCCAGGCCCTGTGGGTCTCCCCAATGAATTCTCCTGTGAGGCTGGGACTCCCTCCCTTCACCTCAGCCCTACAAGTATTTTCAACGGGTGCTTTTAGGCTTCACTTCCTGGAGCTGGGGCCCTGAGTCTCGCAGTCTGTCTTGCTGCCCGTTTTCACCTAGTTTATCTGTGCGTGAAAGTGTGTCCACGGTTCACCATCTTGTGTACCCTGCTTGGCCTCCTCGAGTTGGGCAATGCCACCGCCTGTGCGCCTAGAGTGACTGTGTGCCCAGGACCACCACCGGCTTATCCCGCCATGATCCGACTCCACCGGCCATGGACTCCACCGGCCACTGACTCCGCCCCTCTTACCGGTCTGGGTGAATCGTTGTTGTTGGACTCCCGCACAATTCAATTTTCTCTCTGTCCTGGTTGGGTTTTCTTTCTTTCTTTCTTTTGGTTCTATATTTTTGTTGTCCTTAATCTTGGTTGTGAGAGGAGGCACAGCATGTCCAGCTACGCCTCCATCTTGGCCAGAAGTCCAAGTCCAACTCTTTAATGTGGTAGACAGGGCTCTCTTTGATCAACCCCTGATGGACTCCTCAGCCTCTTCTCTGAAGCTTTCTCCCTTGCTAACTGTGCTCTGGTAACTTGAGGTATGTGCAGTTTTCCTCCTGCCCAGCTGTTTCACATGGGAGCCTCTGACAGTTGGTTCTTCCACCTCACTTGGCTGGCTCACTCCCTTTCTTTGTTAGATTCAGTTCAGGCTTCCCCCACATCCCCCAAGAATGGCTTTCCTTATGACTCTCCAGCTCTGATGGGGTTATAAGCGTTTCCCCCTCACACTATATACAGATATTGTTATTGTATTGATACTGCATATTGTGCTGAAAAATATCTCTTTATACATCTCTCTCCTTTAATGGCTTGCTGGCTTATTGAGCACAGGGATTTTGTCTTATAAATTTCTGTAGCCCCAACATAGTATTAATCAATAACATTTAAAGAATGAATGCTGTAAAGGAACCAGATGCATGAGTAGTAAGCAAAACACAACTGTAGGGGACTATTAAGTGAAATTGAAAGCAGTGCTTCATGTGATTAGTTCAAAATATGCATGGGACAGACTCCAAATTCTGTTGGCTGGAGTGTACTGTGAGGGACTAACTTCTCCTCCTCCTTTGGTGAAAATTATGGCTGTTGTTGCTGTGAACTACTTTTTATTTTACAAAACTGTAGTAATTAGTATTCTTGAAAATTGCTGCTCAAAGTGTGTTCCCTGGGCCAAAAATATTGGGTTCACCTGAGAATTTTTTTAGAAATGCAGAGTCTTGGGTCCCACCTCATATCTACTGAATTTGAATCTGCATTTTAGCAAGATCCCCAGGTCATTCATATGGGCATCCCCATTAGGAAGCTATTTATTGACTGAAAATGGGGATGGAACTTGTGAGCTTAGGGTTTTTGGTCCCTCTTGTTCCTCCAGAAGGCAGTGCTCTGTGGAGCTTGGGGGGCCAGACATTCCAGAGCTTGACTTCAGAAAGTGGTGGTGGCAAAAGACTCAGACTAGCAGCTGTACCCAGATAGGCAGGTCTAGACATTCACCACCTCACAAGCCAGGTCAAACAGGAATTGTCTGGGGCCCGGGACAGGGCTTAGCTAAGTAGGTCTAAATGGAGTCCAGCCAGGATCAGGCCAGTGGCTGGAAGTGGACCTAGATGGAATTGGTGGGTGAGACTGTCTGAGGCCTGGTCAGTGAGCATAGGTCAGGAGGAGGATAAGAGGAGACAATTCTTGGGGTTGGGGCTGGGACTGGGGCTGGGCCATCAGCTTCAGGAATGGGGTGAGGCTCAGGGTTGGAGTAAGGGTCAGAATGCTTAGTGTAAACATCATTCTTGGAATCCAAAGCAATTATTCTTACATTTTGAAGGGGTGGCTGTGTTAAAGTGCCCTGCATTGTACTGTGATTGGCGGACTTTTATCTTAGGTCTCCTCTGGTTATAAGGACGAGTCATAGGGAGCTTGGGGCGGGGTGGCGGAAGAGCATGTGTCCCTTATAGTGGAGGCTCTTCTTGTTACTTATATTTATTATGTGACTTCTACCTCACCTTCTTGTGTCCAAATATGATGTGTTCATATTTCATAGCAAAAATAATGGGAGCCATCAGATATGAGTTCAAATGTGAACTATGACATGTGTTAAAAAGTACTGAGACCTCCCATTTTCTTCTGTCAGGGGAAAAAACTGTGGATCAGAATTCGGATTTTGCACCTGGCCTGAGAGGGGCTGAGTTACCTACTGGAGCAAATGAGATCTTGGGAAGAAGTCAAGTGTTCTTTAGCACGGTCATGTTAAAGTTATCATTTTGCAAGAAATACTACCAAAATCTCAACATTAGGGGCAACATGTGTTTTCTTACTATGAAACCAGCTTTTATTGGTTTAGGAGGAAAATTAATCCTTGATATGGGGAGGTGTGCTTGCTTTTTAGCTAACTTGTTAGGAAATTGACTCCAGCTCACAATGTCTCCAGGGGTGTCCAACCCATGGCCCGCAGGCCACATGTGACCCAGGATGGCTACAAATGCAGCCCAACACAAAATTATAAACTTAATTAAAACATAATGAGATTTTTTTTTGTGATTACATGTTGCAATATATTTAACATGTAGCCCAAGACAGCTCTTTTTCTTCCAGTGCGGTGCAGAGATGCCAAAAGTTTGGACACCCCTGGTCTATTCCATTCATGAAATTAGAGATAGATCCTCTCCATTTTAGAAATTAGCATTTGGATTAAATATGAAGTTTGAACATGGATTGACAGAGAAAGGTCCACAAAAAACCCTTTCTCCTTAAAACTTAGGTAACAGGGCTCTTTTGCTTGTGTGATACAAAGGAATGTGTTCTTTAGATAAAGCAGCACTTCTACTTATTCTGTACTGCTCTGTAGTAGTTTCTTGGCCAGAAAGGGAAGAAATGGTGCTTACTTATACTGTAGAATTGAGAGTGATTTTTTTCTTTCTTGTGGGGAAGTGTGGAGGGGCAGAAGGCAGGAGTTGATATATGGCCATGGATGTGGGAAGATGAACTTCTCTCAGTCTCCTTGGGTTTGCTAGGAGGAGCCACCACTCTGATCTACTGATCTGCAAGTGGCACTCCTGGCAAGAGAGAACTGGACGTTGATTTGTCTGAATTCCCACCTCCTTCCTCCCATCGGGAGCAAAGAACTCCCCAGTAGAACAGAAAGTGTCTTACTTATCACTTAGGAAACCAGGGGAAGTACATGGCCTTGTCTTCATAAAGGGCCTCAAGTATAGACTTCTTTTACTGCTAGATAAGATCACACTGTATTTATTAGTTGTATTCAAAGTTTTGGTTGGTTAAAAATGAACATCTAAAATATTGCAATATTATTAATATACTCGCAACTTTAAAAAAGAAAGAGGACTAGTCCTCTTTCAGTCTCTGGGTTGCCCTGTCTGCCACATACAGGTTATAGGTAGAATGTGAAATCAGTTATGACAGTTGTAGAAAGTTACTCATGGTTCTGTTTTTTCTGAAACAGTCACTAAAGATGAATGAAAGCCATGAGTGTCAGTGTTATGGACCAATTAATACCACAAAAACTCGACCTCACTCCTCACCCAGGCAACTCTAGCCCTGCCCATCTGCCGAGGCACTTCCTGCAAGGGCTGGCCCTGGTCTCCCAACATGGCTGCTGCACCCCCCCCCCCTCAAAACTGTGGTCCTGGAGAAACAGAGGACTCATTCTGAGGTTTCATAACTCTAGGATCTGCAAAATGCAGACTCTAAATCCTAAAATCTTTTTGAGTTGGGCTGTTTCTTCAGGACCTGCTCTGCCCTGAGACCCCAGGTAAGTGTGATTAAAGCTGAAGGGCAGGAGAAGCCCCTCTGGAATGGTGGAGTCAAGACCTCTGAAAACATACTCCTCCATAAAAACAATAAGAACACTGGCAAAAATTGTCAAAATCAAGTTCTTCAGAATTTTAGAAATTAACCAAAGGCTTACAAAAATCTGAGGAGCATTTTTTTTTTTTCCAAGAAAAATGGTTGACTTTTGTAAAAACAGAATTTGGGGTATTTTAACTTGCCTTGTTTCCACCCCCTTTTCTCAGTTCCATGGTAGCCTTAAAACCAGCCATCTCAGAACCATAGTAACTGCAGAACCCAACGGCCTAGCAGCATTTGGATGGGGTAGACTGGGTTTAAGCTTCCCAAAGAGCTGATCTCCAAAACATTGTCACTATTTGACCTGTCTGGAAGATCCCTGGAAAAGCGCCATGTACAAGGCTCATCTTTACTCAGTCAGTGAGGAAAGCCCTGTCATCAGGGCATTGGTTACATAATCAGTGGCAATATTTAAAAATCGCAGTTGCCTGAGATAGTGATACCCATTGGGGCAAACAAGAAGCTCACTAAAATCTTAAAAGGAAAATTTTGGGATGTCTATAGGGAACTTCGAAAAATTTTTTCCTGAGAATTTAGAAGGCAATGTATATGTACAAAGCTGCACACCTCTCACCTCTGGCTGACTTTGAGGCTCTCTGCAAGCAGGAAGTGAAGGGTAAGCCAGGGTTGTAAACTGCTGGAGTATGGAAGGCATGTCACCACACACATATAGCCCCTAGCAAGGGGTGGGAGGAGACTGCTAAGCTAGCAAAGCAGAGACATAAGGGGACACACATGATAAAGAATATAGATTTTATAGAATTAGTCCAGAAACGTCACTACACAAACAACTACAACAAAATTCCCTGAAGAGATGAGAATCTGATTTCCAGAATTGCCATCTTGTATTTAAAATGTTCAGTTTTTAACAAAAATTATGAGACATGTAAAGAAACAGTAGAGTATGGCTCATACACAGAAAGTAAAAAAGCTAAGAAAGGCCAGATGTTGAGCTTATCAGACAGAAAATGTTCCCTTATGACCTTTTCTATTTATATAAGATTAGTAGTGATATGTCTGTTCTTCCAGATTTTAATTTCTTTTTTTTCTTTTTCTTTTTTTAATTATATTTTATTGATTATGCTATTACAGTTGTCCCATTTCCCCCCCTTCATTACCCTCCACCCTGCACACCCCCTCCCACCCACATTCCCCCCTTTAGTTCATGCCCATGTGTCATAAGTTCTTTAGCTTCTGCATTTCCCACACTACTCTTGCCCTCCCCCTGTCTATTTCCTACCTACCATCTATGCTACTTGTTCTATGTACCTTGTCCCCCTCTCTCCTCTTCCCTCTCCCCTATTGCTAACCCTCCATGTGATCTCCATTTCTGTGTTTCTGCTCCTGTTGTAGTGGTTTGCTTAGTTGGCTTTTGTTTTAGGTCTGGTTGTTAATACCTGTGAGTTTGCTGTCTTTTTACTGTTCATATTTTTTA
>PVKU01009569.1:20644-60541 GCA_004027475.1 Anoura caudifer | reverse complement strand
TAAAAAATGGGCAAAGGACTTGAACAGACACTTCTCCAAGGAGGACATACAGAAGATCCAGAAACACATGAAAAGATGCTCAATATCGCTTGCTATCAGAGAGATGCAAATTAAAACCACAATGAGATACCACTTCATACCTGTCAGAATGGCCATCATAAATAAAGCAACAAACAACAAGTGTTAGAGAGGTTGTGGAGAAATGGGGACCCTAGTGCACTGTTGGTGGGATTGCAGGCTGGTACAACCGCTATGGAAAGCAGTATGGAATTTTCTAAGAAAACTAAAAATGGATCTACCTTTTGACCCAGCAATTCCACTGCTAGGATTATATCCTAAGAACCCTGAAACACCAATCCAAAAGAATCTATGCACCCCAATGTTCATAGCAGCACAATTTACAATAGCCAAGCATTGGAAGCAACCTAGGTGCCCATCAGTAAATGAATGGATCAAGAAACTTTGGTGCATTTACACAATGGAATTCTATGCAGCAGAAAGAAAGAAGGAACTCCTACCCTTCGCGACAGCGTGGATGGAACTGGAGAGCATTATGCTAAGTGAGTTAAGCCAGGCAGTGAAGGACAAATACCATATGATCTCACCTTTAACAGGAACCTAATCAAAAAAACAAACAAACAAGCACAATATAACGAAAGACACTGAAATTGAGAAGGGGTTGATAGTCACCAGAGGGGAGAGCGGAGGGAATTTCAGGGGGAAAGGGGAAGGGTTTGGAGCAATAAGTATAAAGGTCACATGGACAAAAAATAGCGGGGATGGAAATGGGAGGAGGGTGGGGAGGGCCTGGGCGGTGGACTGTACAAGAACAACAATTAAAATAAATTTAAAAAAAAAGAAAAAAGAAAAAAATAAAGATATGTTTGTAATATTCATCCATGTCATCAAAATTCTAGTTTGTTCATTCTCATTGTTGTATAGTAGTCCTTTGTACTAATATACCACAATTTATTTATGCATTTATTAGTAATGTATTTGAGTGATTTCTAGTCTTCAGCTATTGCAAATACTGCCACCATAACCTTTCTTGAATGAGTCTTTTGATGATCAAAAACACCCTTTTCATTAGTGTATATACTCAGCAGTAGAACACTGCCATATGGCAGGCTCAGCTGCAGTAGATACACCCGAACAGTATTCCAAAGAGCCTGTACACTTGGTGTTTTTCTTCTTTACATGTTGGCTGTTCTGGTGTGTGCATTCTTTACTTTTAGCAAGTTTTTGGGGGTATTTTTTTGAGAATATGGAATGTTCCAAAGCATGTCTTAGGCACTGGGACAGGCATAAACAACCAGACCCTGATCTTAGAAATTTGTCTATTAAGAGAGACAGAGAAAGAAAATATATACAATTCAAAGTAAGCGTAAAATGCAGTGGATGCATCAAGGAGGGCCTCAAAGAATATGTGCTGCCCTAGCAGGTGTGGCTTAGGTAGTTGGAGAGTCATCTTATAGGTGAAGGGTTGTGGGTTCGATTCACAGTCAGGGCGTGTATCTAGGTTGCAGATTCAGTCACTGGTCCTGATGCATACAATCTCCAGTCAGGTCACGTACAGCAGATGACTAACCAATGCTTCTCTCTCGTACCGATGTTTCTCTCTCTCCCTTTCTCTTTTCCTCTCTCTCTAAAAAGCAAAAAAAAAAAAAATCCTCAGACGAGGATAAAAAAATAAAAAAAATATATGCTGGTGCTAGAGGAATAAATAAGTACTCAGAGGAGATAAATAAGCCAAAAGAGAAAGAAATCAGGTGGGTTTAGCGACCAGCTAAAGGCTGTGAGTAGCTGGAGCACTGTGCTGATGTTGAGGAACCATGGGAAGAGTGTGCTGGGACCAGAGTTTGATTGCCACAACAGGGAGCTGAGAATTTATTCATTAGGTTTTCATGAGGTCAGAGAGGTTTTCAAAAGGGGAGAAACCTCATCATATTTTTAAAGTAAAATATTGGCAACCATACTGAGTTTGCAAGGGCAGAAAAAAACTGCTGGTAGCATTTGTATCAAACTTGCTACAAGATTAACAGTGAAGGCCCTACCATCTGGGACTGTCTGGATTCAAATCCTGCCCCCAGCTTTACCAACTGAGTGATCTGGACAATTTAGCTTTAGGTATGTGAAGTGGACTGTAATGGTTCCAACACCTCCTACCTCCTGAAGCAGTTCAGAGGGAGATTAACCATGCAAAGGCTCAGGTGCAGCCTGGCAAAACATGAGCACCTCTAAGTGTGTTAATTACCTGGTGAAACAGGGAGATAAAAAAAGAACAGGCTGATGACTTATGCCTTTCCTGTGGAACATCACGGGTGTTTAATGTACAACATGGAAAGGTAATTAAGTTGACATGTCTGAAAACATTCTGGTTACACATTCATTGGTTTAACAAAGACGGCATTAAGTCTCTCAAGGAGGTAAGTCTTGTGCTAGGTAGACAAATAGTACCTTTTCTGACTACCGAGTGTGACTAGCGCTCCAACTTGAACAGCAGAGGAAGCGTTAGCTCCTTTCTGGGATGACTGGGAGGGATGATGGAGATGATAAGAAAAGGAGTTTCGAAGGGCAAGCTGGACAAAAAGTGCATATGTGTGGGGACAGCAGCAGGTGGAGGCAACATGACATGCTCAGAGCACAGAATTTAGTAGAAGAAGAGATAAAAAGAGTCTATTTGAAGCCACTCATTCTGGATGTAGTCTATGAATAATATGACAGTAATAATTTATCTGCTATTTCATTCAACAAGTCTTTATTGAGTGATGACTTTGTGCCTGAGAGTGTGTTAAGTACTGAGCATATAGCCATTTATATCAGATGTTTCTGCCATCTTGGAGTTTATGTTCTACTTGCTGAGAGAGACAACAAATAAGCAAATGAGTAAATAAAAAAGAAAATGACAGTCAAGAATAGATGCTGGAAAGAAAACATAGTAGGTGATGTGATGATATGGATAGTGTAGGTAAGAGGGATGAGGATGAGAAAGGGTCTCCAAAGAGGTGACATTAGAGACATGGTTTTAAAACTATTCAAAGGAGAAGGAACTAGAAGGCCAAGCCCTTGGGGTGGCATTGACCTGGAGGAACTGGGTCACACAGAATCTTGTGTGGATTTTTCTCTAACTACAGTGGGAAGCCACTGGTTGGAACAGATATGGGAAGGTTAAGCAGAGAAGTGACATGGCCAAAAAGCACACTGTGTGGCAATGTGACTGGAGCAGGGCATAGAGGAAAACAGAAGTGATCCAGGAGCCTGGAGCCCTTCCATGTGAAGTTCAGGGTCTCTCTTCCACATCTAAGAGTCTAGACATAAGAAACATTTATACAGCTTCCAATTCACTTAGTCACAGCAGAGGGAGACTCATTTTTATTTCGCAAGTTACCAGAACAACCTGAAAACCTACTAGGAAGGTGCTGGTTTGCCAATCTCTCAACAAAGAGGTATCCAATCAAAAATATACATTGTTACCTCCATGTCAGCCTCCAGTGTAGGAGACAATGGTTCTTTTAAAAAATAATAATAATAATCCAAAATAAATACAGGAATGTAAAATGTTCATCAAAAGTAAACAAAGGGATAGAATAAAAGGAGCCAGGCACCACTAGTGATTTTTATTGCCTTTGCTGTGAAGCCAGCAAGGGAATTTTAGCTGAAATTCTCCCTTCAGCCTCCAGGAAATTGTGACTTTGTTCAAGTACAGCAGCTTCCCTGCCCCATGGCTCTGTGTGGTCCCCTGCTACCGGGGGCTTGCTTGTTTTTTTATCTTGCTAGAAAAATGCAAGAATATGTGACCTCCTTCCTACCTCCCTGATTTCTCAGTAGAAAAGAGACATTCACATGAACTCTCCCTATTACAGGTCCTATGAAAGGGGTATAAGAGGCAAAACTTGGGAACAAGGCTTAGTTTGGGAAACAGGTATTTATTTTATCCTGGTTCTCTCTAGCATTTACCCCACAGGGGTTCACATGATTTATGTTAGCAGAATTTCCAACTGTCCGGGAGAGTAAACTTGAGAGGGATTGACTGGGGATGAGAATCACTACGAAACAGTGGTGTGATCTGGTTTCTGTGGATTTTTGATCATGGACCTTTGGCCACACCAAGGATTAAGTAATTCCCAATTTGAACATCTCTCACAATGCTAGTGTCTCTGATGATAAAATGAGGACCAATCAGAATTTTATCTTAAAAATACATTCAGGTCCTCCTGTCTTCAGTGTTTCCAATTCTCAGGAGTTAAAACCTGGCACACTGAGTTAGTTATCACCTGTAAACACACTACCTAGCATTTTCAAGCTGCTTGTCCTGTGTCTCTCAGCATGATCCTAAAAACCACCATTTACTGCCTAGTGAGGCTTGCAAACAAGTTTAAATATTAAATTAAGTAAAAGAGAGTTTTATTTTTTTTAAATGGAACAATTGATTCCAAAGCCAAAGATCACTAAAGTTGTAGATATCTTTACTTCTCATCTCCCCATTGATGCAATGTAATTGTTTTCATTTATTCCTCAAACCCAAGCTATGAAAACATCTATTAAAATTTCTAAAGCACAATCCTTTTTCAATAGAAATATTGATGCAGTTAAGGTTAGGTTTCTTCTCTGTGATGTTCCTATTCAGAAAGATGATTTTTTTTTCCCTTGACTTACCAAAACCTCATGTCACAGATTCTACCCAAAGTAATTATAGAGTCCTTTATGTCTCAAATATTTTATTACCTTCTTGTTCCATAGAACTGATGTATTTGGATCTATGAAATATTTATCAATGTAATAACCTGAAATTTTTATCTGTAATTATTAAAATTTGCTAATTTCTAGAGAAATAAACTCCATACACATGGCTCAAAAGCAAGTTTCCTGAACTGATTTAGACATTTCAGTTGTGATTGCAATAATTGTAACTTTGATTTTGTGCTAAGATCATGATTATCCAACCTATTTATAAATAGCATCCAGCTGGAATTAGATGTCAAAGCAATACTTCTATTTTCTTCTCTGTCTTCCAATTACCTTTAATTTATGCTTCACTATTTTTTAGCAACTCTGTACTTTTAATCAATATTCTTTTAGATTTTTAGTTTTATATTTATATATAATAGATCATCAGGCTAACTGTAACTGAAATTGAATTAATAAAGGGCCATAAATGTACTTCATCGAGAATCTAGAATGAGGTGGTCATGAGAAGAGATCAGAAACATATTAGCTTTGTGGCCCCAGTCATTGTTTAATAACATCCTCTGTTATTGTTACTGAACCATTAGGTTATGTTTCTCTTCTCCATGGCATTCACCTCCCACTTCTTTTCCCATTCTGGCCCTTTCCTCTTACCCTTCTCCCCCCAAAATATCACAAAGAAAACCAAATCCTTCCTTTGTGAAGCTTCCCTGTTGACTAACAAATGACAATAGATAATGATACAAGCCTGGAAGATCCCTTAGGGTTTTGCTGGTTTGTATTCAGTCGAGGAATAAGCACATGTTCTTTCTTTTCTCTAAGAGCATGTGCTTGATATGGTCAATAAAATCTTAAAAATGCTGGTCATTTAAAAATTATCTTTAATTGAATCATATGTTGATTGGGTTGTTGCCCCTCAATAAATTTTAGTGATAAATTCGATGTATCACATATGTACTATATATGTGCCACACAAGGGCCTTTATTTATTTATGTGCATTTAGTTACTTATGTATTTATAGGATTAATTATCCTTAGAACCAAATAAATGCCATGTTTTGAGAATTTCTAGCATGGTGAAAGTGTTTGCACTGATACCCTCTAATATAACCATGACTCAGCTCATGGTTTTAAAGTAAGTTTATTTATGCTCTTACATAGCTCATCTTCATGTCATTTTTGGATAGCCCTTCTTTCATTCATGTGATTACATGATTCATATGATTTAAATCATTGGCATCCAGAAAAATATAAGCTCAGTTTAACTTAACCCAAGATTCTCATTTTATAACAGAGACAGCTACAAACTGTGGGATATAGATGTCTTTTTATTGTTTGCATTAGAAGTTATTCACTCTATATCTTGTAAATAAGGGCTTAAGGCCATTCACAAAGATAAGATAAGATAAGATAAGATAAGATAAGATAAGATAAGATAAGATGAAATCCAAACACTGGCTGAATTTGCCCACAAATATGTTTCTGGGTATCTAATTGGCAAAAGTAGAATGCAATCTTCACAAAATCCAAGATGCCTTTGAACTGCCATCAGATTCACTTACTTAAGTGGAATACAGATTTCCTACAGAGGGCTAAGACCTATGCTCTAATCCATTATATTCTTTTTTTAAAAAATCTATTTTATTGATTATGCTATTACAGTTGTCTCAAATTTTCCCCCTTTGCCCACCTCCACCTGGTACTCACCATTCCCTCCAGCAATTCCCCCCACTTAATTTATGTCCATGGGCCATGTATATAAGTTCTTTCACTACTCCATTTCCTATACTGTTCTTAACATCCCCCTGTCTATTCTGTACCTACCAATTTGCCTCTGCACCTTTTCCCACATTCTTCCCCTTCCCCCTCCCAAATGATAACCCTCAAAATGATCTTTATATCTATGATTCTGTTTCTGTTTTGCTTGTTTGCTTAGTTTGATTTTTAGATTCAATTGTTGATTGGTGTGAATTTATTGCCATTCTAATGTTCACAGTTTTGATCTTCTTCTTTGTCTTAAATAAGTCCCTTTAACATTTCAGATAATAATGGCTTGGCAATGATGACCTCCATTAGTTTTACCTTATCTAGGAAGCACTTTATCTGCCCTTCAATTCTAAATGATAGCTTTGCTGGATAGAGTAATCTAGGTTACAGGTCCTTGCATTTAATCACTTGGAATACTTCTTGCCAGTCCCTTCTAGCCTGCAAAGTTTCTTTTGAGAAATCAGGTGGATGTCTTATGGGAACTCCTTTGTAGGTAACTCTCTGTTTTTCTCTTGCTGCTTTTAAAATTTTCTCTTTATCTTTAATCTTCGGCATTTTAAATATGATGTGTCTTGGTGTGGTCCTCTTTGCATCCATCTTGTTTGGGACTTTATGCTTCCTGGACTTATATGTCTATTTCCTTCACCAAATTAGGGAAGTTTTCTTTCATTATTTTTCAAATTAGATTTCAATTTCTTGCTCTTTCTCTTCTCCTCCTGGCACCCCTATGATTTGAATGTTGGTACATTTGAAGTTGTCCCAGAGGCTCCTTAGCCTATCTTTGTTTTTTGTGAATTCTTTTTTAATTCTTGTTGTTTTGATTGAATGTTTTTTTGTTCCTTATGTTCTAAATCATTGATTTGATTCTCAGCTTTATCTACTCCACTGTTGATTCCCTATAAATTTTTCTATATTTCACTTAGTGCAAACCTCATTTCTGCCTGGATCTTTTTTATGTTTTGGAAGTACCTAATGAGTTCCTTGAGCATCCTAATGACCAGTGTTTTGAACTCTGCATCTGATAAATTGCTTACCTCCATTTCATTTAATTCTTTTTTTTTTTCTTTTGAGTTTTGTTCTGTTCTTTCAATTGAGCCATATTTCTTTGTCTCCTCATTTTGGCAGTCTCCTTGTGTTTGTTTCTGTTTCTATGTATTAGGTAAAGCTCTTTGACTCCCTGTCTTAGTAGCATAGCCTATTGTAGAAAAGTGCACTAGTAAGTTGGATGGGGTGGAGCCTTAGGGAATCACCAGGGCAGGGCAACCCATGTGGACCAGGTTGATGGAGTCTTCAATATGGTGTTAGCACTCTGTGGCTCAGTGTGGGGGAGGGCTCAGAAAGGGGACAATGCCACTGCATGGCCTCTGGATTTTTGTCCTGGAAGAAACTGTCCTCCAGCACTTGCCCTGATGCCAGACATTTCAATTTCTCCCCATAAGCCACTGGTGCCCTTCCAGCTGCTGCCCAGAGCCAAAGCCCAGCCAGAGTGAGTCTGCATCTTAAGTCTGTTGCAGACCCAATAAGAGGAGACTCCTGGGAATCTTGTAGTTTCTACCACCACCTCAACCTCCACTGGTTTCTATAGCCAGTGGGGATTTATCTTCCTGGCACTGGAACCCTGGGCTGGGTGATCTGGTATGAGGCTGGGATCCCTTGCTCTCAAGGTAATCCTCTTGATTTTTATCCACCATACATGGCTGTGTGACCACCTGTTCCATGTCTCCTGCCTCCATGCCTCCCTGCCTCCACGTCTCCCCACATCTCTGTGTCTCTGCCCCTCCCACCTGTTTGAATGAATGTGACTTCTTTAATTCCTTGGTTGTCGGACTTCCACACAGCTCAATTTTCTGATGATTCTGGGTGATATTTGTTTTGTAGTCTAGTTGTATTTGTGCTGTGGTTGTGCGAGGGGTCAAGCCATGTTTACCTATGCCTCCATCTTGACCAGCAGTCCAATCCACCATATTCTTAACTAGAAAGCAAGCAATTGACTCTCAACCCATTTTTTCCATCACCTGCCAAATTAGTTTTTAATTGTATGTGAGAAAAAGTATTTAAAATAAAACACCCCTCCATTTCTTATAATTTCTCTATCTTTGGAAATGACTGCTATGTTACTTATTTGTCTTTCAAGACATTGTTGACTGTCTGGTTAGCACATGTCTGTATCTCATCGCTTCAACCAGAGTCTGAGCTCTAATAAGACAGAAAATAGCTTTACCACTACTTGTCTTCCATGGTCATGGCTAAGTGTCCCACAAAAAGTAACTGTCAAAACATGCTAAACATGGAGAAGGAGAAGAATAAAGAGAGAATAAAAAATGTCATCATGTACTTGTCAAAGTCTGTGTAGAATTTGGTTAAAAAGTGATAACTCTGCATCTGTGTTTAATATATAATGCTTCATGCCATTAAAGGCTGATTTCAAATGTCAAACTGCAATAATAAAATACTTGTTTTCAAAGATAAATCATTTTGCTTCATTTCAAATATTTGAAACCAAAAGTTTCAGCATCTTTTGAGCACTTTTTTTTAGGCCAAGAGCTATTGTGATTTGCATTTACTGACTCATTTAATGGCTACATACTGTTAAGTCTTCATCTAAAGCCTCCATAAGATCTGCTGCAAAAGTGCCCAGAGTTTAACAAAGCCCCTTCTTTGTTCCTCTACCCCTTTCCCTCTGACACTTCATACTGTTCTCCATGTTTTTTCCTTATCTTACTACTTCCTGTACCATTTCTGACATAATGTTGCCAATTTTTATGTGCCTTTGACTGAATTCTGCAGAGAAAATTTGATAACTATATTGATTATTATAGAACCACACTTGCAGTAACAGTTTGGTATCTATCAATAGAACCCCCTCTATAAATGGCAATTAAGATGATATCCCATTGAAATGAATGCCAATATTTCTGGTCCACTAGAATTCAGGAACTAAAGGTTCACAATAGAAGACGTGTTATGATGATAATTTGCTATTGCATAGTTTGACCCACACCATATAGTCACTGAAACACACTGAATACAACACAGTGACCTAGATACAGTACAAGACTATGTAAATAATCCCCCAACTTCCTAAGGCAAACAAATACCTGTTCAAAAATCACCCACGTATGAATGCTTATTACCTGCCAGGAAAAATCCTCTAAATGCATGTGTTACCACCTTGGGAAAACCTTTAAATTTTTTTGAAGATTCATGATACTGTATAGCAATTACCTGTGGTAGGAAATATTATAATTATAGTTGCCCATGCTTACCTATCTACATACATACATATTATATGAAATTATTATTATGTGTGTATATTGTGTATATGTATACACATATGCATATACTATCCCACATATTGTATCAATTATCTATTTTCACAATAATGCTACTTAATAAGTCACATTCATACTCTGTGGATTCAAACATGTTTGCAGGTAGATGGAGAGTTGGCTGAACTAGACTGTAGTTGGCTAGGTAGTTCTGGTCTCCAGTGGGTTACTGGGGGGTGTTTCTGCTCCAAGTAACTCATTTTCCTCTTGGGGTATGGGCGGGCTTAGCATATTCTTCTCATAAGGATGGCAGAGGGGAAAGAACAAGCAAATCAAATCACGCAGGATTTTTCAAGCCCGTGTTAATGTCATAACTTCCACCACTCCCACTAGTCACAGCATATATCAAGAGTGGGGAGTTACAGGCATCCTGCAACAGGAGGGCAATGCATAGATGGGGAAGAGCATGGCTACAGAAAAGGGCAGAGAATTGGAACTAACAATACAATTTATTTATACATATGTTCATGTATATAGGCATCACTTCATTTCTTTTGGAAGACAATATCTATGCATTGTCTAAAGATGATTTGAGCCCTGGATGTTGTAACTCAGCGGATTGAGCACGGGCCTGTGAACCAAAGGATCACGGTTCGATTCCCAGTCAGGGCACATGCCTGGGTTGCAGGCCAGTTCCCAGCAAGGGATGCACAAGAGGCAACCATACATTGATATTTCTCTCCCTCTCTCTCTCCTTCCCTTCCCTTCTAAAGATAAATAAATAAAATGTTAAAAAAATCTTTAAAGATGATTTGAAAGCCCACTCTTTTTCACAATAAATAGGATAGCTTCCAGACTGATGATAATATTAATAAGAGCTGTTACATTTTTTAACTTTTACCAAGTGGCAGCACTATGCAAAGGATTTTCCATCCATCACCTAATTTAATTTTTATAACTTGTTAATGTTAGTTCCCATAACAGTGAAGTGTAGGTTATATTAATTAATCTCATTTTAAAGTCAGAAACCAAGGCTCAATCATGTAAACTAGCCAGTGTGTGGAGAGTCCTAGATTCAAATTAGGATTTTTTTAAATTTTGGTAAAATTTACTTTTATTATCTATTTAATCCCCCCAAATAATAAAAATACATGTATCTAAAGATGATAAATAGTTAATTGACCAACTATATCAAGGCATATTGTTTTTTATTTTGATTTTTTAAAGATTTTATTTATTTGTTTTTAGAGAGAGGGGAAGGGAGAAAAAAGGAGATGGGGAGAAACATTGATGTGCAAGAGAAACATTGATTGGTTGGTTCTCACATGCACTCCAGGCACCTGGCCCGCAACCAAAGCATGTGCCATGACTGGGAATTGAACTGGAGACCTTTCAGTTTGTGGGACAATGCTCCACCCACTGAACCACAGCTGTCAGGCACTTTTTATATTTAACTGAAATGGATAAAATGTGCTATAGTAATAGCAAATTCAAGGACTCAGGAATATTTAAAAAAATGAATGTCTTTTAATCTTTGCTAAAGATGATTTTAATGTTTATTATATCCTCAAAATCACTGTTTCCAAGAATCATAAATATCAGAAAAATCCCATTTAGTTCTATGTGATTCCAAACTGTGTGCTATTGTTTTTATGTGCATCACCTCTCTTTATACTTAAATCCCTCTGCACTGGCCCAGCCACCTTTTCCGAAACCATTCACCCATAATTTCTAAACAGGTCCCATATTGTATTGTATCCTTTGTCTACAAAATACTTCAAATCTTACCTCTTGATTTCCCAGTGGGAAAAATCTTTCTCACTCTTGACCTACCATAGCTGTGATCTGTACCTGTCCTTAATACCTCTAATCATATTCTCATGTGGGTTTAATGAGCTCTGCCAGCTGATAAGCCCTTTGAGAAAAAGAGATCAATTTTTATATTTATTCCAAGTGCCTACACTATAATCAGTAACTTTAAAATAAGTGAGTTAATAGACATCAATTTTCTCCTTCCAGATTTGGGTTGAACACTGAACAGTTTATGAGAAAGCTGCCTATACTCAAAAGGTAATTTTCTCTTTTGCACAAGATCCTTTCATAATGGGAAGATAATTGTTAGAAAATTCCTTTGAAGAGGAAATTTCTTGCATATAAAGTGTGGTTTATAATCAAAGGGAAAAGAAAAAGGGCAACAACTTGAGGCAAAAGGAAGAATAAAAAGGGGGATAGAGTCTGCAATGGGAAAATAAAGTGAAGAGAGAAGGGAGTAACAAGTATAGAAAAAGAAGGAGGAATAGGAAGAGGAAGAAGAAGAGGAGGAGAAGAAAAAAAGCAAGCAAGTAGGGAGTAGAAAATTAGAAGAGAAATTAATAGTAGGGCCAGTATGGAACTAGGATGTTGAAAATAAGTCACTTAGAGCTGAACCAGAGAGGGCAGAAGTCAGCAATCTTATTATTTCAGTGTTCAGTTAGGTTTCTGAATGAATGCTAGAAATTTTGCAGGGGTTATTAACATCCTGATCACAGTGAAGATGTGCCCAAATTCAAAACTTTTGCCTCAGTGTGAATAATTTGTTTAATACATTCTGTTCTTTAAGCACAGTTTTTCTCATCTGAGTGAAAGAAGAAAGAATACCACCTAACAATCATTTTGCTATTAAATAACATATGGTTTCTCATCTTTTCCTAACAATCATTTTGCTATTAAATAACATATGGTTTCTCATCTTTTCCAAGCCTCCTTGCCAGTGTCAGGTAGAATTCATGCTTTTTGAAAGATCACTAAATGCTCTAGTACTGCAGCTGATCTGAAGTGTGTAGAGACAGGGAGTGTCAAAGCAGGGTCCATGAGCAGCCACATACAAAATGTAATGCATCTTGAGGATGGAGTGTCTTCCCTGGTCTCTGGTTGAAATTCCACACTCTCCAAGAGCAATACTCCCCTTCTTTCCTTGGCTGTTTTAATCTTCATGTACTTGTGGACAGAAACATTTCCCTTAGAATCTTCCAGGGTTTTCATAGTCTTCCTGAATGTGATTATTGGGCATTAAGATACCCAGGCAAAAAAAAAAAAAAAAAAAGATTTATTTAATTGGCATAACCAGGCCCAAAGGCATTCTTCTGAGTCTTGTTGAAATTTTGGTGAGGTCACTACTGTCTGCTGTGACAAGGTGCCACATACAAAGATGGTAACTCAGGTAAGGCCTCACCAGGATCACAAAGAGCAAAAATGTTCCTTTTTGGAGTGCTTTGAAATGGGATTTTTCCTCCTGCTGCTGAAAGCAAACCAACCTTTCCACTCAAATATCATATTGCAAACTCCTATGAAGTTTGCCCTTTGTCATGTCCTTCTAGATTTTTTCTTGGCTTCACTTAGGTTCTGAACTCCCAAGGAAGATCTGTGTTTCTCATTAATTTCCA
The DNA here is from genome assembly GCA_004027475.1 of Anoura caudifer. Taxonomy (NCBI): domain Eukaryota; kingdom Metazoa; phylum Chordata; class Mammalia; order Chiroptera; family Phyllostomidae; genus Anoura; species Anoura caudifer. The sequence goes on along the minus strand of PVKU01009569.1, from coordinate 47,397 downwards.
CAGTTGCATTTCCCTTTTTTCAAGTGGAATCTTGGCATCCTGAAGTTGGTCTATATTTCTAACATACAGTCCTTATGTGTGTTTCTGTGATCTCAGAGGACATTCTCCTTCGCCTCATTTCATCAACCTCAGGTAATGAACTTGGTCAAATGAGGCAGCATGAAGTTGGGCTCAGTCAGCAGCATGTGTTAGTTCCTTGCTTCCTGGCATGGCTTCCTGCCTTGATCACATCCTGAGTCATTTGTACATGAACCAGCCTTTCCCCCGAAAGGTTGCATCAGTGGTTAATACCTTGAAGCACTCACGCTAATGGGCTATGATTCTCATGTACTAGAAACAATGTATTGATTGAACACGCTCAGCTCAGCTATTTCATTCAGGTACCATAAGGTACAACATTCTTGCCAACAGAGTTGAAAAGCAGACACTGCATTCCTTTCACAGCTTCAGCCTGGAAGAGAAGAATTTTTCCACCCCCTTATAAACTTATGAAGTGTCCCACTCTGTGGGTCTACTATAACCTCTCTTAAGACAAACTGGCTAAATGGAATTTCCTAAATAGTTCCATGAGCTGTTCGAGGATTGCATGGAGGAAGGGTTCCATGGGCAAACAGGCTGGGGAAAAAATGTCACCCTGTGGAGAATGTATACTCATATATACATATTAAGGTTTCTCAGAAGATAGGAAATATAAAAAAAACTGTTTTACTTTTTTCTTTAAACCAACACTTTCCAAACTTATTTGACAATGACTCATTTTAATTCAATGCTTATTGCAAACACACAGGACAAATATTACCAGCAAATGAGTCTCTAAACTTTCCTATCTGCCTGCTCACCAATGAGGATTTCGGGTTCCCCCACTCAGTTTTTTTACTTCTCTCCTCTCTGCAGTTGCCCAATATGCTCTTTTGGGCTTCTTATATAGAAGCAAAAGGAAAGGTGGAAGAACAGAAGGGTAAGAAGCTCAAAGAATAGAACGTTATGGAAGATTATATTTTCCAAAGAAGGCTGCACTAATGTACATCCACATGCTGTTCTTACACTGATTTCCAATAACAGATGGGATCTACGTTCCCTTCCCTTGAGTCTGGGACTTTATTACTGCTCTGACTGGTAGAGTATTGCTGAGATGACATGATATGTCATCTGAAGTTAAGCCAGCAATATGGTTCCACCCTGACTCTCTCTCAGCATGCTCACCAGCAACCACATTGTGAGGAAGCCCAGGCCCCAGGGAAAGGCTACATGCAGGTTTTCTGGCCAGCAGCATTCACTAGGCACTCAGCTAAGAGCTAGTACCAACTGCCAGACATAATGAGAAAGCCTTTGGACAATTCCAGACCTACTCTTGAGCACCGAGTGTAACTGAGATGAGCTATTTCCAAGCCCTCCCTCAATTCTAAAATCATGAGCAAAACAAGTGTACATTGTTTTAAGCAACCAAGCTTTAGGGTAATTGTAATGTAGCCTTAGCAACTGGAATGAGCTGCTGGAATAACAGGCAGAGCCCTGAAGTGGGGAAGATGGGTCAACATGACTTAGCTTAGTTTTAGGGATGCACTGTGATGGTGACAATTAACCATCAATAGCAAAGGACTGCCAGCAAGAGAGTAGTTCTCTTCTAGAGCTTGGGGCACCCACAAACATGACCTGGAATTCTCAGTTCCTTTTCCCTTATTAAGAAAACCACTCACGCACTTATCATAGTTCCTCTGGGGACACTGTTTATTTAGTGGTTTCACGAATTCCAGAGGGGCTGTGGGCTGAACCTTCCAGTTTTCACACTGTCTCCCTGTCCTCTTTAGAATTAGCTGAACCATCATTTTGAGAGAAGCCCTCCCTTCCTCCTGCCCAGGGATTTTCTATCTATACTCTTCAGAACTCTCACCATTATGTGAATTATTTCACTGATTTGATTATTTATTGAATGGAATTTTCTTGCTGGCTTTATCCACCAGTGTATTTTTTAGAACGGCACCTACTTAGAGTAGGCATGTTAAATGAATGTACAATAATGAAGGGCATCAGGAAGGTCCCTGTCCTGAAAGCTGGGTAACTGGCTTCTGGGCTGCTTTGCAGAGGTAAAAGTGCAGAGGCAAAGCTTCTGTGCTCTGCACCTCATCCACCATGGAGGTAGCACACAGATGACCCCCAAAGCCCTCTGTGCCATTCCTCTCTGGCTCAAGTTCTTGAGGATCTCACATGGCCCAAGGTTCAACTTTAGCAAATCTTTATACTATTTAAGCCGATTTTTCACTACAGAAACTGCATTCAATCATTTTAAATTCTAGGTTATAGTTTCATCTGATAAAGCCATTTGTTTTTGGAACATTCGGTCCTTGCAGACACACCTTTGCTCTCAGTCTAGTCTATCTGTTCCAGACACTGTCCAAATAGACAAACTGGAGTAAATACGACCAGACTCTATTTCTGATACTTTGTAACTCCTCTTCTCTCCTGAGAAAAGGCTTAAAGGTACAACCAAATAATTTACTGTTCAAATCATGATGATTGGGGGAATAAAATGGAGTTCTGTTAATAATTACATCAGAAAAATAGGTCAAAATCAGGATTGTTCCAAACCTGGATGTTTGATTATTTTTTATTCTCTAAAGCCTAGATATTGTCACAGAAACAAATATATATACTTATTAACTTTTTAGCATTAGTGAAATGAAGAGTCACCAGTATTTTGATTTCTAAAATGCATTTTATCAGTAATAAGTTGATACTGTCATTGTTTTATCTGTTTTCTTAAAATAATTTTATCTGTTGATCTTAGAGAGAGAGAGGAAGAGAGAAACAGAGACAGAGTGGGGGAGAGGGAGAGAGACAGAGAGAGAGAAACACTGATTCGTTGTCCCACTTATTTATGCACTCACTGATTGCTTCCTGTATATGCCCTGACTAGGGACTGAACCTGTGACCTTGGTGTATTGGGATAATGCTCCAACCAACTGAGATACATGGCCAGGGCCTATTTGTTTTCTTTATTTTCACGATGCCTCCTGATGCAAGTAACAGTAGTCAGGAACTGGGCAGAAAACAGAATTTCCCTGAAAACTTTAACTGACAATAAATTAATATGCGGCTATCCACAGAGATGTGGTGGAATTTTTTTTTACCATATATATAGATATAGATATATAGATTTTACCAGCTAGATATGTCTATCTTACTTTATATATATTCATTTTACACACATATATACATACATACACATATATACACATACACACATACACACATATATATGTATATATAACAGACTTCACTTTGTAGAGCAACTTTAGATTTACAGAAAATTTGAACTAAAAAGAGAGTTTTCACATACCTTCCTACACTACATACTTTTCTCTGTTATTAATATCTTTCATTTATGTGGTACATTTGTTACAACTGATTAATACTGACAATAATTACTAGCTAAAGTTCATAGTTAACATTAGGGTCCAACTGTGGTATTATACATCCTGTGGGTTTTGACAAATGCATAATGATATGTATCTACCTACCACTGTGGTATCACACAGAACAGTTTCACTGCTCTAAAAATCTCCAGCCCTCCCCCTACTCATCCCTCCCTCTCTCTTCCCTTCCTCTAGCAATAATAGTTCTTTTTCCTTTCTGTATAATTTAGCCTTTTCCAAATTGTTATATAATTGGAATAATAGCATATGTAGTCTTTTCAGATTGGCTTCTTTCATTTAGCAAATATATATTTGTTTCTTCCACATCTTTCCATAACTTGATAGCTCATTTCTTTGCATCACTGAATAATATTCCATTGTCTGGATATACCAGTTTGCTAATCTAACCCTTGTTGAAGGACATCTCAGTTACTTCCAATTTTGGGCAATTATGAATTAAGCTGCTATAAATATTGGTACACAGGTTTTGTGGACATAGTTTTTAGCTATTTTCAGTAAATACCTAGGAGCACAATTGTTGAATTGTATGGTAAGATTACATTTAACTTTGTAAGACACTGCCTGCCTGAATGTCTTCCAAAGTGGCTGCTCCACTTAGAATTCCCGTCTGTAATCAATGAGGGTTCCTGTTCCTCTGTGAGATATGAGTATTTTAATGCAATCAACAAAAAATGTTGAGGGGCTCTGAAGCTAGCAACAGCTAGGAGCTGTTCCCACTCATAGGCCTGAAAGGTGAAAGGAGGAAAACTGGTGTTGGCAGAGCCCAAGAATGGGAACCATGAAAGAGCCATAATGATGGAGGCCTGGGGCCACCACCAGGAAAGAGGTGACAAGGCAAGGTGGGAGCAGGGGAATAGGTGTCTCAATTTCTTTCTCTTCCCACCCACTGTCCTCCTGCTAGTGCCTCCCATTAGTTAAGCGAGGTAGAAGCTAGAGAACAAGAGCATCCATGTGATTTGTCAGGAAGGGTCAGTGTCAAGGGATACAGAGCAGGGCAGAGAAAGGTGGCTAATGGGTCTGCAAGGAAGCAGGGTGTACAAGCATTATAAAATTACAGCCAAGTTAGTATAAGCAATAATGTGTGTACTTTTAAGAGCACTGTTTTTCAGGGGGCAGTTTTTAAATGGTGCATCATTATTTCTCTGTAGAGTGAGTTATTGAGTCATTTCTAAAGTGTTTTGAAATATGAAATCTGGAGCTAAAGTCACCAGTGGAGAGGAGGGCAGTACATCTTCCCAGGGCTTCCTATCCTGCCTGCTCACCTGGTGGGCATCCCTCTGACCACTGCTGGCAGTTGGGTTTTCATTCTATGTCAGATATTTAAGGATGAGGAAGGCTTGTCCTTATCTATCAGTTACAGTGCTTAGTAATACTGCCTTTGCGGGATTGTTTCTGGGTGAAATTCCATTAAAACCCAATGTCTATTTTTTTAAAAAATCTAAACAACAGTATTATGGCCAACAGCACTGTTGGCTATTTCTTGTCAGCTTCTCATATTCAAACTCCTTTTTGTTTAATCAGGTAAAGAACTTTCTCATGAATGAACAAAAACAAAAACAAAACCAACATTCATTGTCTTTGTCTTTTCATCTTTGATATGCAGGGTCCTCCAGAGCACAGACATGGGGAGTGGGAAGCAGGGTGGGATGTACCCCTTGTTCAGAGTTTCTCAAACTTAGCCCTACTGACACTTGGAGCTGGATTTGTTGTCAGGAGCTGTCCTTTGCACTGTAGAATGTTTAGCAGCATCCTGTCCTCTACCTACTAGACACCAGAAGCATTCTGCCTAGTCGTTGTGACAATCGAAACTGTGTCCAGATATTTCCAAGTGTCCCCCATTGGGCAAAATCTCCCCCCCAGTTGAAAGTACTGTCTCACTCTAAGGGAGGCACTAGCTTCTGCCTGCCTTGTTGTCATAGTAACTTAACACTAACTGTACCTGACACAAACATGGTTCTCTTATTTGTGACCAAAAGGTTTTACAAACTAGATCCCAACTTATTATAAAATGCTGCCTTCCAGAAAATTCTCTTTTGGGGAAGAGATGCCTTTTCTGACCCAAACCATCTTCCTTACTTCACTCCCCTTTCACCCACACTCAGAGGATTCCTGGTTTGATCCTAGTTCTTAGCAGACCTCAGCATCCCTTATGGCCAGATGAGTTGGGCCATTTTATTGATGATAGAATTTCAATGGGTAGATAGAATAAAAAACTGGGAGTTCTGGGATTTCTATGTTGCACACAACTAGCAAAAACTGTAGACATACCTATTTGTGCTTTCATCCAATCAAAAATCATCACATACCGACCCCTCATAATTTACCAATGTTTATCCAATAGTCTTGCGTTATTCACTGTTCTTGTTTATATCTAGAATACAGCAGCTTTCCTCTTTTGTCTTTATCTTCCTTCAAATGTTTGAGGGGAAAAACATCCTCAAACTGCTCAACCTCCTTTACACTGGAGGCAGTTTTATATATTTATTTATTTTATATCCTGCCTCATTCCAAACAAGTTTGGAGGAGAATGAAGACATTGGATGACACGGGTCAGTGAGAGAGAAACTGAAAATGACATTCCCCAATTCAACATTATTTTCTGAAACAATGTCAAGCCCTTACAAGGATGGGAAAATAACAAAGTCACATACCGTGAAAGTCAAGGATTCTCTTAGGGAATAAGTGTCCTCGAGCTACTGTCCTCCCAGGACATTTGTGAGCTTAGCAGTTTGGAATGTCAACAAGAAGGGTGGTTGGGGGCAGAGGCCTGCAAGAGGCTGCATGATCCACTCAATGATCAACAAGAAGAAAGGAGTCAAAGTTAGAGGTTGTTTGGAAAGAGTGTATGGACTAACTACTTTGAATCAACAACACACAAGAAAGATTTATCTCCCCAAGACATGAGACAAATGTCAACCAAGAATCCTGAGCAAGCAAACCTCCTGAATGCAATATTCTACAGCAAATGTGGCTGATAATCTGTTCAATAATGGTGAGACACTGCATTGTCTTTTAATATTCCTCACTAATCAATATTCCAAATGTTCAGTCCATCTAGGGAGATGCAATTGGTCATTTTATTTACAATAATTTTCACAATCAAATCTGAGCCTGAAGTTTTCTAAGCTGACTCATAGTCTATAAAAAAGAAAAAGAAAAAAAGGAGTGAAGGAACAGTATGTAATGGGTCCAGTTTGGGTTACTTAGTCTGCCATGGTCTTTCCAAAGAGGAAGTGTAATTTTAGAAGCCAGCTTTTGGGTGGAAGTTCAATCCTCAGGGAAGGTTTTTGAGCTTATTAGACTATAGATGTCATCAGCAACCTTTGCTATAAAGTACTCAGGGTACACTCAGTTATTAACATGCTTCAGAAGGGTCTAAAAGAGCAGACTTGTGAAACTACAGGCACCTACTCTGCAGAATTAGCACACTTCAACTGGGAGAGCAGAGGCCATGGAGCAGCCTATGATGCTATTACCTAAGCACTTAGCCAGAAACAGGCTGGAAATATATAGGCACAACCTTGATAGAATGAAGACAAGAAGAATGAGGGTGTCAGTTTGGACTGTTGAGAGTAGCACTGTGCAATAGAAATCCAGTCCATGCTATACTCATATGTATAATTTCAAATTTTCTAGAAGCCATATTAAAACAGTATAAAGAAACAGGAAAAATAAAATTCAGTAATATATTTTACTTAACCCAAAATCCCCAAAATATAATCATTTCAACATATAATCAATATAGAAATAATTAAAAAGATAGTTTGCATTCTTCATACTAAGTCTTGCAAATCTAATGTAAACTTTGTACCACATGTCACTTACAACATATGCTTACATATATTACTTACACATGTATGTGGCTGCTGGCATATTGGTCAGTGCGAATCTAAAGAAACCACATACAAATTCTAAACTCTCCATACCCTAACACATCAGGATATTCCACAGTATACTGATGGAGTGATACCATCAACCTAACTTGGAAACAAGTTAAGGTTACACATAACAACAGCAGGAGAGTTGGATCCCATCTCTGTGGCTAGCTAGTTGAGTGATCTTGAACAAGTCATTGACTCCTCTTTCCTCATCTGTCCACCAAGGCAGTAGCACTAACTGACCTCCCAAGCACACGTAAACTCAAATTTCCAAGGTCTCTGGGGTTGTGAAATATACTGGTGGTGGTTTAAATGTATATTCACACTTTTTTTGATACTTGTCCCCACAAGAGGTCGAGCCTAATACCCTTCCTATTTATTATGAGTTGGACTTAGTGACATACTTCTAATGAATAGAACATGGCAGAAGGTACAGGGTGTCATTTCTGATATTAGGTTATTAAAAGATTGTAGCTTTTGTGTTAAATTGTAATAAGTAATATTAATTGAGCACTTCTGTTTCCTAAGCACCATTCCAAGTGATTTATACATCTTAACTCATTCAATTCTTATGACTTCTGAGGTGGGCAGGTCCTCCATTTCACAGGTAAGAAAACATACGCACTGAGGTCTTAAGTAATTTGCCCCAGAATTATAGATTGTAAAATACAAAACTATGATTTAAACATGGATGGTCTCTACCTCTATGTTATAATGCCTCACCCACAAAATTAGGTGGCTGTTCTCCCCAAGGCCTAGTTGACAGAGGAAATGCACACACAGTGAACAACCCTGAGACAATGAATTCACCCTGGAAGTATATGGGTACCAGGACTAAACCACCTACAGTTTGGTTATTGACATGTAGGGATCCTAGAAGAAGCCACAATCACACTTTTGGGATGTTCTGAAATGGGAAGACTAAGACATTGGCCCAAATTTTCTTAAAAATAAGACTTTCTAATATTATAAGTGATGATGTAATAATTAATTAAGAAGAACCAATATCATCTGAATTTGGAGGACTTGCTATTTTGGGGAATCCATCTTTCAGGTAGCAACAATGGGGAGTTGAGATGTTTTAAGAGCCTGACATGATGAGTAGAGCTTTTTTAACTGGAAATAAAAAAATCTGATGTTAAACCACAGCAAATGACCCTGAAGTTCAAGGTTATTGAGGACTTCCTGTCAGAGAAGGCTGTGAAACTTGAGTCTGTGCATTTTCCTTCCTCAGCATTTCCCTTCCAAGGTTTTTAGACTGTAATACTAAAGGAGGTAAAAGGTGAATTCCATCAGACTCTGAGGTCATAGCTGATTTGTAACCCTTTAACTTTGTCATGTACAAACCACATACACTCAATTAGATGATCTCCATACCCATACTCCAAATTTGTCAACTGTACAATGAGAATTTCAAGGTATATCTATATTTTATGGATGTTATGAATAAATATTACCTCAGACTCACCTAAGTCAACTACATCTTTCACAATTACTGGTCCCTTTTTTATTAATATAGGTAGCTTTCAATCATTAAAGGTAAGTGAAGCCATCTTCCCCCTAACCTTCCCACCAAGTACTGTGTAACAATCAAAGCAATTCTCAGAGAGAAATTTGCTCCAAGCACCAATATTTATTTATAAGCAGATGCCAGGGGCTAGGAATTCTGGACTTAATTCTTTGTTCCACTAGATGCTTCTACAGGACCTTGTCCAGAAGTTTCATTGTAACAGATGAACATCAGTCGGAGTTTAGCAAATTCAGGTCACAAAATCCTTCTACAAACAGCTAGAGTTGGGACCATATCATATTTCTAAACTGAAGATGTTCTTCAAAAGTTTGCAGACTCTTGGACTCATCCATCCGGTTCATGAAGTGAGGGGAGCCCTGCATTGCACCTGCTAACAGGCCACATGGCTTAAAGAATTGCAATTTTACCAGTGAAAAACTACTTCTGACAACCTATGCTTCTGATGTTCACCAAAAATAAAGAGAGTTCCAGGGCTTATAGTAGAACTTTAAAGGCAGCAGTGTGTTAGTAAACTGCATCTCAAAATTATAGTATTTGCTGACTTCTACTGAATAAATACCGCCACTGTACTAACTTCAAGCTATTAGCACAAAGTTCCTGAATTAGAGTTAGAAAGCTATGTATACAACTGCCTCTCATCAGCCAGTACAAGCCAACACCAGGATACCACTGAGTATGGTCTTACAATTTGGGATTTTCAAAATGGTGACTACTCAAAGAAGCATCCAGTGTTAACAAACAGCTTTGTGTTAGTCAAATCATGTTGTATAAAATTTATTCCAAAACTTAGCTTAAAATAATACACATTTATTATCTGAATTTCTGTGACTCAGAAATCTTGGTATGACTCATCTGGTATTTCTTTGTATCAGGGTCTCTTAAAAGACTATTACCAAAAGATTGGCTTCATTCATGGTCTTACTGGAAGGTTTGACTGGGGAAGGTCCCATTTCTAAGCTCAATCTTGAGGGTGTGGACTTCACTTTTTGCTGGCAGTTAGATAGGGGTTGTTCATAGTTCCTTACCATGTGTGTCTCTCCTGCTTCATCATCATACCCAACCTGGGAAAATGTCAGTGAGAGAGAGAGAGAGAAAGCACAAGAGAGAAAGATGGAAGTCATATTTTATAATCTAATCTCAAAAGTCACATCTCATCATTTAAAGGGAGTCATCTCATCATTAAAAGTCACAGCCCACACTTAAAGGGAGGGTTTTACACAGGTTATAAGTACCAGGACGTGGGAATCATTGGGGACTATTTTAGAAACAACATGCCACAAGTTTCTAAAGCAGCAGTTTTCAACCGTTTTCATCTCATGGCACACATAAACTAATTACTAAAATTCTGCAGCACACCAAAAAATATATCTTTTGCCAATCTGACAAAAAATGTTAATTTTGATTCATTCACACTGGATAGCTATTATTATGCTGGTTGTCATTTTTTACTTGACAATCTAGGGAAAAGAGGTCAGTGCCCCTGACTAAATAGTCAGCTATCACATGTTTTAAAAATTCTTGTGGCACACTGGTTGAAAATCATTGTCCTAGAATATAAGTAAAAATTAACTCCTAAGTATATGACACATTGTCCATGCTAAATGTATGCAAATTAGATTATAAGCAATATAAGCTAAGGCAATGCAAGTTGAATAATAAGCCAGTAATATTTGATAAGTTTTCCTCCTCCTTCTTGTCACTATGGTATGGGAGCATTGGGAAGGCACAGTTAGACATTACAAACTGGTAGCACAAGAGCTCCAATTTGGCTAGTAAGATGTTGAAAATATTTGAAGTTCTTTAAGCATGCTCACCCTCTTCTCTTTACCACAGGCTTCACCATTCCCTATTGCCTTACATACAGAAGATTCATATTGTTATATTGCCAGTATGGTCCCTGCACAATTTACATCAGGGACCACTTCAAATTGATTATTGCAATCTGCAAGTAAACCTCATTTGAACACTATTTTTAATTTCCTCCCTTCCACTAAGCCTATTTGTCATTTAACTAATACTTCTCTAGTGTTTCTTGTGATTGAGAAAGAGTACTAAGCAAGCCCAAAGACATAGAGCTGGGTAAAATATAGCCTCTTGCCCTGACCACAGGAGCTGTGTGTCTAATTTTATTTTCTCATTTCAATCAGATAGTTAGTCTGATGGTAGAAGCAATGGCAAAGGGCTAGGGAAATTCAGATAGCAAAGGTTCATTCATTTGTTGAGCAAAGGAGCCCCTCTCACACCACACTGAAGCTCTGTAAAGTAGCCCAGGGAGATCCGCAAAGCATAGCCAGGCATTGTAGACTAGAACAATGTTTCTCAAAGTGTGGTTCCCAAACAAGCAGCTTAGCACACTAGGGAACCTGTTAGAAATGCAAACTTTCTGGCTGAATCAGACCTGGATCAGTAACTCTGGGGGTGGGGCCCAGCAATATGTTTTATCAAGTATGCCAAGTGATTCTGATGATTCCTCTAGTTTGAGAACCACTGCACTAGAGCATGGTATAGCTGAAAGTTATCTTAGGGATCATATACTTAAATCCCTCATTATACAATGAGGAAACTGTAGTGCCAAAAAGTGACATGACTAGTTAATTTCACCTAGCTAATGAGTAGCTGTCTTCCTCAAGCACAGGCATTTGAGTCCTGAGACTTCAAGAAGGCCATGGGCTGGGCTCCCTGTGAGACCTGAGTTCCCGCCTAAACCCATTCGTTGGCTCCAAGTGTACCACACACCTCTGTCCAGTCATGCACAGCACGTCCTGCCAGGTCTGCAGGTGTGGTCCACGTAATCAGAGGTGCTGGCCTTCCTGCTCTTTAATGCCACATACCTGCCCCATTACCTGCAAAGGTGAGCTCAGACAGAGGCTGTGATCTCACACCTTTCTGAATATCTGCCAATGCTGAGGGGGCTGGTACTGGGCTGCCAGGGCTGCCACCTTATTTACACAATTAACATTTGGACAATAAACCTTAACCTCCCCAACATACCACACCCTGGAACACAGGATCACAGTAAAGTGCTCAGAATTCCTGGTATATTTCAGGTATAACCTTCTGAATCACCCTATGGAGTAACTGGACTTTTCAAAGGCACATTATATGAGTCAGTTGAATAGGCTGTAAATAAAATAACAAGAAGCAGTATTTATCAGAGCAAAAGACTCCTTATTAAAAAAAAAATAGGGGTTTTTAGCCTCTTCTTTCCATATACATGGGGACAGGGGAGAGACAGAGATGAGAAGGAAGCCCTTCTAGAATTTTTCCAAAGTCATTATTTCTATAAATGGTACTAGAAAACAATATAACTATAAAGCACATGTCCTTATCTGAGCTATTGGATATCTTTTAAGTCTTCTTTGACTCTTCATGTCAACTTCCAAACATATTTAGAAAAACTTGATCATGAGGGATGGAGAGAGGGAGGTAATGGGTTATTCTGAGGCAAGAGCTACATGTTACTTACAAGCAAATGAAGAATCTGGGTGACATTATGTAGGAATGATCTCTGAATTCATCAGTTCCAATTGCAGTGTGGAGGTCTGTTTTGAACAGTGCTTCTCATCAGGGGCCAGGTGAGAGCTCATATTTCTGAACCTTCCCAAAAGTATTTTAAAAATGCAAATGTCCCTCCTTTGGACATAGAGTCAACCTTTTGGGAATGGGATTGGGGGGGTATCCATTTTGGGGGCTATTCCAATATACAGTGCTATCTAGTCGCAGCCCACCCCCAACTCCCCATCCAACTCCAACGAGAGTACAAAAATAGTGAGAATATAATTGATAAACATTCTAAAATCCACAATACTAGATTGTGTTCCTGAAAGAGAGGAGCTAAATTTTCATCATCTCTGAATTCTTACGCCCTAAAGCAAAGGTCTAAAACTAGTGGCCTTCTGCTGTCTAGCTTACAGATATGCTTTATACAGTGTTTAACCCATTTTCTAAATAAAATGTTGAATTAGTCTGCAGCCAATGATATTTTTCAAAGATGATTGCAACCCTATTTCCTGGCCCACAAGCTCTTCTAGAATACAGCCTTGTCACTACCCCATCAAGAGGCAGAGTCTTGAGTCTGGCGGGCTTGTGACTGCTTCAATAAATGCAGTATGGCTCACATGACACTGCGTGACTTCTAAGACTGGGTCATAAGTGGCCATGGGGCTCTCTTCTTTTATAAGGAAACCTTGGTGCTTGAAGCTCTGAGCCACCATGGAAGAAGTTCCACTCCCCTGAGGCCACCACGATGTGAGGAAGTCAGGGCACACAGGGACACCACATGTATTTGCTACAACTGGCAGTCCTAGTCCTGGAGTCTTCCAGCCTAACCACTAGGCATAGCAGTAAATGAGCCTTTAGATGACTCCAGCCCCCTGAGTCTTCTCAGCTGAGGCTTCAGACGTGGGAGAGTAGACATAAAGACATTCCCATTTTTGCCTGTAATTTCCAACCCAAAGGAACCATGAGAATGATAAAATAGTTGTTTTCAAGTGGATAAATTTAAAGTTCATTTGTTATGCAGAAATTATAACCAGAATGGTTTCCATAGCCAGAACAGTTTCATAAAGAGATTTCCCACAAAATTTCAGAGTTCCTTGAAAAATCAGAGGATATGCTAGATGGAACCTACATGTGTCTAAAGCAAGAATCTAGGTAGCAGACCTAGTGGCTGGTAGATGAGAACTGAGTTCGATGGACATGTACTCTCTAGTTTTGTTCAGCTGCCATCTTTGACACAATAAAATAAGGTCCGATGGCATAAATTGTTGCACTCAGCCTGCTGTTTTTCTTACACAGCAGAACTTTGCACTTTAAAGTAAGTAAATAGAAGACAGAGAGAGCCCTGAATCTTTGGTATCAGCACCTTCTTGTCTGACTCCTCTATGTGTTCTGAGTTTCCAACCCCTGCCCTGGATACAGTAAGTACATAATAAATATTGGTTGAATTTCAAAATCATCCATCCTTCTTGCTGATTTTATATTTATGTGGTTGCTGCTGATAAAAGTTTCTTTTCTCATAGATTTAATGGCACTTACATCTTTTGCTCTTCCTCCTCCTTCCCTTCCTTCCACGTTTTCACAGCTGCATCCCTATTTGTATATTATATCATTCTATACTGGCTGGCCACTAATTTCCTGCCCAGAATATAGGATAATATAATTGTTTTCAAGCTGGAAAAGGCTTGATTCTTAGCAGAAATGTCATCTTTTTTCCCAAGGAGCACCTGCCTCAGAAGCATTTAGGAAGTTCTTTAAAATATAGAAACCAAGACCCAGCAACTCAGCAACTCAAATGAATGGTTCCAGTATAAAAGTCTGGACCTCAGCAAGTGCTTTACATGATTTTGGTGCTCACTGTGGCTTTAAACATCAGTCCACTCTTTTTCAAATGGAAAACTAAGGAAGACAGGTTCTGGTCATCAAACCCTTGGATTACAAAGGCAGGCCAGATGTGACCAGGGTGATGGTTCCAGGCATCCTACCTGGAAGGTCTGAGGGCATGCAGAAATTGCACTGAGGGCCATGATGAAAATGAGGCAGCAGGACAATGAGAAATCAGGGCTGAGACCTCCAAGTTCACAGAAACTGGGATAAGCTGAGCAAGCCAGGCTTGAGCAGGGCTCCTTGTCATGAGGGTCTATCAACTCAGACAGGGAGAAAATTCCACTTCATTTGTACTAATCTCTGAATGGAATGTAGCACTACATTTGATCCTGAATACAAGCAACAAACCACAGTAGCACTAGCGGGACTTTATATCAGAGATACCTTACAATGCCACTTTCATTCATCACTTCTTCAAAATTAAGATAGTTCCTAGGTCTCCTGCTAGATTATGCTGTTTAATAGCCTATTAAAAAACACATCTATCACTACATCACATTAATTTTTCTGAAATATTGAAATATAATTGGTTTTCTTTATAATTTCAAATATTGTATTTGATGGATTTAAGACATTTCTCAGGAAGAAGTCTGCAGGCTTAGCCAGACTATTGAAGATCCATGTACCAGAGCCCTGGATTAAAGAACAGGTAAACTGTGGAGAAGCAATCTGGTCTTTACAAGTCTACTAGAAAGATCCAGGCTATCACTTTCCACCTGTGCCCTTCCCTAGGGGAAAGGAGGACCTCCCAGGCGCATTCAGCAGCCAGCGTATTTCTCCTAGGCACCTGCTAGCACTGACTAGCTTGTACACTGTCTTCACTGGTCTGCCAGGCAGAACCCACAGTGCCAGATGTGACTTGGGACATGTGAAGCTGAGAGACCCTCTTTTTCTGGAGACTGGGAGGACTGCTTAGCCTTGCACCTGTATGTTTCCAGGCATGTGACTTGCCTTTGAGGTCACTTGGCCAGCTATCCTGTTTAGGCAGCACTGGAAGAGCCACTTTTCCAAGGCTGGAATGAGACAGCCACACTTGCTGACAAGCAAAAGGATGTGTTCCTTCATCCAGGGTCTGAGAATGACATACAGATGTCATATTAAAAACAGTGATCCTTTGTTACAAGCTGATGGGCCAGTACTGGATGAAGCCATTTATTTATCTTCACAAAAAACCCTGCAAACCCAGGGTTTTCCAAAGTCCATGTTAATACCTCCATTTTCCAGAGGAAGAAAAAGAGGCTCCCCAAGAGCATCACTGTATATATTAATATCTATTAATACTATTATTAATAATTAATCATTGATTACAAGTATTTAGATTCTGATTATAACATCAATACTACTTAATATATTAATTATAACTAATTATAAATATTAATAATAATGAATAGTATTTTAATTTTTATTAAGATATATTTGAGATATAACACTGAATAAGTTTCAGGTGTACAGCATAATGATGACTTACATATATTATGAAATTATTACCATAATAATTTAGTTAATATCTATCACCTCATATCATTTACAAAAAAGAAAAATGTTTTTTTCCTTGTGATGAAAACTTTTAGGTCTTACTTTCTTAGCAACTTTCAAGTATAATGTACAGCTGTATGACCTACAGTCATCATATTGCACATTGCATCCCCATTCATCTTATACTGGAAGCTTGTATATTTTGTTCATCTTTATCCAATTCCCCCACCCCATGCCCTGGTAACCACAAATCTGATCTCCTTTTCTGAGTTTGATTTCTCTTTTTTGTTGTTTTTTTTTTGACCCCACATATAAGTGAAATCATATAGTATTTCTTTCTCTGTGTGACTTATTTCACTTAGCCCTCAAGATCCATCCAAGTTGTTGTCTATGGCAGGATTAATAATAACATTGCATCTTACCATGTACTCAAACATGGACTGTAAATTGTACTTTTATTTTCTCATAGCATCTTTGCATAACCCTCTAAGATGGATACTATCATTATTACTATTTTGTAAATGAAGAAATCAGGGGCTAAAGAACTTACCTAAGGTTCACAGCAAGCAACTAGTTGTTATTTCCTCGGACTAGAGTTTGAATCCAGGCTTCTATAAAAGAAACTCCACATTTTCTCTTTTTATATCAAGGGCTTCTGGTCCTCACTCAATCACTTTTGTTAGTGCCCCTCCAGCCCTGCATATTCTAGACTAGTTGGTATTATGGAACCTTCCAGGAAAAGGGAGGGGTGGATGATTGCAACATCTCAGAAGTACGCAGCCCTTAGGACTGTTTCTTCAAGTCAGAATCTTGCAGACCTCCTCCCAGTATCCCCCATGTCTTCTGCAATTTGAGTCAGCAACTGAGTAAAAGCCACAAAGACTGTCTCAGAAGGTGTGGTGTGACCAGGAATAAACACGGGCAGGAACATTTGAACCAAAATGCACTGAAACTTGACAACCAGGACACACCAGGACACGCCAGCTCATGGCTCATAAAGGTTGCAACTTTTATTGTGAATGTTGGTTAAAACAACAACAACAACAACAACAACAACAACAACAATAATAATAATACCAGCTGCTGAAACTATTCAGGTTTTCTGGTACTTGGGGATACAGCACTTTGCAAGCTCTCCTGTAGGGAAAGGGCTGTGAGACCGCAGGCTATAGAACACTTTCTTGCCTTTGAAGGAAGGACATGAAGGGTAGGATTAAGGGATGGAATTTCCCTGGCTCATTCCATGATGCCAAGACCAAGGTTAGAAATGAACTGAACCACCTTGTAAAAAGCATTATATATAAAGTCATCTGTTTACCTCAGCTGCTGCTGCCACAAGCCCCGTGTTCCTATCAAGGGTTTAAAGCAAATGCTGTAAGTGGCTAAAAGAAAAACATCATTTCTGATTCTCTCCTAAGACCTGATTCACTTACAAAATGGGCTTATGAACTTAAAAGTTCTGGGAGGGGAGGAAGGTGGGGAAAGACAAGAACCCTTTTATTTAGCATCTTATTCACAATGAAAATTGGCACAGAAGCCAACCACATACATTAACATAGCTTGGGCAAGTTTAAAGCTTATGAATACATTTCTGTGGAAAAATGTGAATATGGAAAATCCCCTCTCTTATTTTGTCCTTTCTAAAAAGAGCCATGAGTTCTGGGCTCAATATGTATCCATAACCTCACTTAGGAACCAGGAAATGCCAAGTGGGACTCAACTGGGGGAGTCCAGGTCTGAGGGGACCTAAGGGTCTGCTACCTTGGAAACCAGAGGAGAGAAAGGGAGCAGGCTAGGGTTTACTCACAAGGAAGATTTCATTAGAAACTGCAGAGGAGAAATCCAGGGAGAATAGCCTGAGGTTCCCAGTGTCTCTCTCGTGATACAGGTGTCTGATGTAGAAGATTAAGTGTAATTTAAGAAAAGAGAGGGAGAGAGATCTCTTTCCAATCTTGCTCAAAGTATACCGATTAAAAGGGGAATTATAGTTAAAGAACTGCTCAGAGTAGTAACTAAGAGTCTGGAATGGTGACCCTGTCAAAGAGTTTTATTCCTAGAGCTTTTAGTTAAGGACCCTTTAAGTATTTAGAAACACAAAGTAATTCATCTTCATAAAAACTGACTTGAGGATACAGGCGTCTGCTAATATTTCTTCTTGTTTAAGTTATTTTGCAGGCACTAGTGATGCATTGCCCAAAGTTTACCTGAAGAATAAAAGATTCAACTATTCGCTCATAGGCAGGGAAAAACTTTAGTGATAAACAGGCTAAGAAAATTATCCACACTATAGTGCACCATCTATTCATGTATCTGTGTGCCATCCATCTACCCATCTATCCATCCAACCATGTATTTATTGAGAGCCCTAAGCGCACTCACCCACGCACATACAAAGTTCTATAGAAGTCCTGGGTAAATATAATTCCTGAAACTCATCTTCACTGCTTAGCCTGCAGAGTGAGAGCAGTGTAGGTCCTGGTGGAGGAGACAGACCATGCAAAGGCTGTGAAGTTGGAAGGAGTTCATTTATAAACCAAGTAAAATTTTCAGTAAATATATAAGCAAGGAAATCCAATGATCAGGAAACTGACACATTTCTAGGAAGCACTCAGCAAGTAATTATTGGGTACCTACCAGTGGTCAAGTCTGTAGTAGGCCTTGGGAACACAGACAAGCTCTATGTTCACAGAGGTCCCAGTAGGCTATGGAAGCAGAAGTGAAACAGTGCACCCACCTTGCAGTAAGTGCTTCAGGCTGTCAGAGTACATGACTGATCTCCAGGATCAGGGGGGAAGCTGCCTGAAGTAGGAACTGGCTTCTGAGGAAATGTCCAGATGCCAGTGTGGCTGGAGAGGCTGGTCATCTAAGGCCTTATAGGCTATGCCAAAGGCAATATAAGGTCCTCAGTTTAAAACTGGGAAGACACTATCATGTTTGCTTTTTAAACCATGCTTCTGGTTTCTGAGAGTAGAATGGCCCATGGTGGCAAATGGTAGAAGTGCAGAGAATACTGGGATAGTCATTTGGGCAAGATGGTAGTGGCCTATGAATTAGGACCTTTCAGGTGAAGACAGAAAGAATAAGAGGTGGGCTTCAAAGCCATATAGAGGAAAAAGCACTGCAGGAAAGAAGAAAATCAGAACCTCTCTTCCAGGAGCAAAGGAATGGGAAAGGAAGAAAATCTCCCCTCCTGAGTGATTAATGGAGGCCTGGTGGGTGTTGCAGGGGCCAAGATTCCTACCAAAGCAGTCTCCATATTCCAGGATGCTCATGCCAGTGGACCAAGTGGTTGTGGGTGGGCTGTTCTAGACACCAGCTCCCCACCCAGCTTAGCTATGGAGAGAGAGGATTTGATTTGAAATAGCTTCTAAAATGTCAGATATGTCTTTACTCATTTTCATCTTTCCTGTAGGCTAGGTTTTTCCATTTTTTTCTGCACTGTGATCTTTGTAAGCCTGGAATTCAGAAATAAAAGTAGAAAATGGCAAATTTTTGATATTTGCAATTATAGTTGCCTAGATACCTTTAGCAGCCCAGAAATGAATTAATATTAAAATACTAAATTTCAAAAATAATATTAAAAATATTTTCTACTTGATTTTTAGGAATCACAGAATAAAAATTCTGGTTGACTGAAATTGCAGTGCTGTTTCCTTTGGCCTAAACCACATGTCTTACCTTGTCAGAGACTGTGAGCTTTCCTTTGCATGCACTCGGGAATATGATGGTACAGTGACCAGTCCACTTGAGTGATATCAAGTGGATATCAGTCCACTTGTGGTATCAGTGACCAGATACCACACTTGAGGTATCACTCTACCTGTGGCTCACCCATTGCTGCATTTACAGCAGTAATTCAGCAATTGCCTTGGTTTGCTAATGAGCTTCATAAATTACTAGTCAGAATCCATTAAATGATTAGGAAGTTGGGCCTGAATATTAAATCATACTCTTTGTCACAACTTTATTCAATTTTGTGAATAAACTTGGCAAATGCCTTTTTTAAAAGTAGAGTAAATGCCATTTTTTAGTTATTTAAAGGATAACTCAAACCACCACTTCCAGTAGCAAAATGGAGCAAGCTCTCTAAAAGTAAATAATGATAATAATAAGTTTATATATCTCATAAACACTATCAAATACTCTAGGTTGCCTTTGTGTGTGGGGCCTGGGGGGAAGTATATTATGGAAAGAAGACAGGTATAGAGAATAGAAGATGGTCCTTGTTGTTTTTCAAAACCAGTTCATCATTTTTAATGAGTCATACCCTTGTGTCTAAGCCAAGTTCTTCCATGTCCCCACTGGCCTCAGCTTTGGGAATCCTTGGTGTGACTCATGGGTCATGATCCTGAAGACAGAGCCCTATATTTCTCCAAAAACAATTTAGGCCCCTCCACCTGTGATGCAATGATACAACTCCATATAAATAGTGGGAGCTTTTAAGGATTGACTAATAGGTTAACACCCTGTGATCCTGAAGTGGAGTTGCCTAAGCTTTTTTTAGGGTGAGTCATATAAATTGTGTCTCAGGTAGTATTCTAGGGGTTTCAAGGTCTCCCAAAATGATGTGGACAACAAATAGATGATTAATATGAATGACTGTGCAACTCAACCATTTTTTTTTGTTGGAAAGAAATAAATTTCTGTACATTTATGTTGGCTCTTAACTTTATGCCATCATTCTTGGAACTGCAAGAACTATTCCCAGCTCCCAGGATAGGAACTAGAAATTATAATATTTGAACTGCATAACTTGTGAAGACAATACCCTTTAGCCTCATTGAATTAATGAAAGAAATCCATATTTATACTTTTTTCCCTAACACTTAGACTTAGCTTTGCAAAGTTTGTGGCCCAGAGATCCTATAAGTTACAAAAGTCATGTTTTGCCATCTGAATAAGTTCCTGCAGAGGCCAACCAATATCACTTAGCATTATTAAGACAAATAAGAAAATATCATTTGTAAGAAAAACAGAAGCAAAATCTTTTTTTGATTCAATGTAACTGTTTCTAAATGGATATGGTTTTGAAACTAACCCCAGATGGCAAATGTGTGTATACTATAATCAATTAGTTGCTGCCAAAAGCACTGGGTTGAAAAAGATACCTGTTCTGAGGAGAAATGATCAGTAACATCTGTCATTAGCTCAGAACTGAAGATCAGTGGTTTCAGTTTTCATCTATTTGCCATTCACACCCTATATCCTAAGCAGAATATTAAAAATTATTTTACTTAAAATATGATGGAACACAATATTGATAATACATTATCTGTTCCTGTTGCCATCAGTACTCTGTATCTTTCCTCACTTGAGAAAGCCCTATTACTAAAACTCAGAGTCTGACCAGTGAAGAACATCGTGACACCAGGTACCTAAGCCCTCTCACCCTCTCTTCTGGCTTTGACATTCAAATGAGACTTCCATTGTTTATTCTTCTGACAAAGAATCTTCCCTGAGCTTTCTATTATATTTTTAATTGTTTATTATCCATCTTCATCTCAAACATGGCTCACTCAAGAAAAAGAATTCTTACTCCAAAAAGATCCTTCTTTGCACATGTTCTATTTCATTAATGACACCATTATGAATCCAGACTACAATCTTAAAATCATTCCTCTTTCAACCAACCATTCCACACACTCAGCCACCAAATCCTACCAATTTTAACACTTGACTTGTATATACATTTTATATTGAACATTGTTTCTTTAGATATTCTTTTTATAGTTGCATAACAAATTATCAAAAAAATTAACAGCTTAAAATAATATCTCATGATTTTCTTGGTAAGAAGTCTAGGAATGGGTTAGCTGAATTTTCTAATAATAGTCTCACTGGCTGCATTCTCATCTTGAGGTTCTGGGGAAGTATCTGCTTCCAAGCTCTTGCAGGTTGTTGACAGGAACAACTTCAAGGAACTGGGATCCTTGATCCCAGTTCCTGTGATCCCATTTTCCTGGTGGTACTCATCTGGGAGCTGCTTTCAGCATTCACAGGCCCACATTCCATGTCACACGGCTACCTCCAGCTTCAAAGTTAGCAGTGAAGAATCTCCCTCACATCCAATTGCTCTTACACTGAATTTCTCTCACCAGGAACATCCAAGTTCCTTTGGTGGACTCATCTGATTAGGCCAAGCTCACCTAAGATAATCTCCCTTTCTTAAAGTCAACTAATTGGAACCTTAATTATTTCTGCAAAATCCCTTCACAGAAGCACCAGGATAAATGCTTGACTTAATAACTGGGAAAAGGTATGGGTATACCAGGTCACATGTTGAAAGGATTATAGGGGGAATTCTGCCTACCACATTTCCCATAGTTACTGCTTTACTTGAGGCCCTAACAATTTCTGAATAGACCATTACAATGACAGTCTTACTATCTTAAATTGGATTCTCCAAAAGCAGAACTTGAGATAATGATGAAATGTGGGCAGTCTATTTGCGAGGTAAGCCCAGGAAACACTCATGGGGACATAAGGGCATGAAATAAAAGAGGAAGAAACCCAATAAAGGGTATTTTAGTAATTATGTTACCACTGTGAACAACTGCAGCTCATTTCTGCTGAGGGAGGTGAGGAAGTCGGGATTTTTATATTCCAACTCCCATTATGATTGCTTGAAAGCTGCTCCTACTTGCTACAATAAAGGCTCTCTGACCATTTCTCTTTTTGTCTAACTAAATAAAACTGAAATTGGATCCTGTCACTTCTCCTTTTAAAAAACACCCATCTGTTCATACAGTCAACATTAATTGAGCACCTATGACATGCCATATTCCATGATAGTCACTATAGATTCAACAGTGAAAAGACAGCCATGTTTGAAGTTTATAACTGGAATGATCCAAAAATTAAAATCAAAATTACTTAGCATAGTTCATATGTCCTTCAAAATCTGATGTGAATTTATTTTGGCAGCATCTTCTCTCACTTTCTGCATTAAAATCATCCTCTATTCAGGTCACCAAAAGTTTTCAGTGTTCTTTAAAAATGTGCTCTTTTATTAACTTGTTTAACAAAAATTGTTTTTCCCTTCCTTCCTCCTGTGGAAACTCCTACCAAATCCAAAATCTGCTTGTACTGTGCACCATCCTGACACCTCTGCCTCAAAAGCATTTATCAGTCTTGTTGCTGGCACCTTAGAGCCTGCTACATAGCAGGTCTTTCTGGAATAAATGCATTCAAAAACCATGGGAAAAAACATAACAAGATTAGACTGGATTCTTTTGGATATAAAGAATTGTTTTAAGATTTCTTTTTGTTTAGATTTCCATATATGGTACTGTTATTGATTATAGGTATGTATGTAGACATATAGCAAGATAGATCGATTGCTATATAGAGATAAGTATAGATGGATAGAGATGGATATTCATCCATAAATAGCAATGCACAGATATATAGGTAAAACAAAAATAGTAACTTCATTAAATAATTTCAATTTTTTTAATAATTTATTTTTTCAATTAGAGTTGTCATATAGTATTATATTAGTCTCAGGTGTACAACCCAGTGATTAGATATTATATAACTTACTAAGTGATCATCCCAATAAATCTCATACCCATCTGACACCGTACATGGTTATCAGAATATTATTGACTATATTCCCTATGCTGTATTTTATATCCCCATGACTATTCTATAACTACCAAGTAACTATTTTGTAACTACCAAGTGACTATTCTGTAACTATCAAGTCCCCCACTCCCCCTCCCCTCTGTCAGTCTGTTCCACATATCCATGCCTCTGTTTCTATTTTATTCATCATTTATTTTGTTCATTAGGTTCCACATATAAACAAGATCATATGGTACTTGTCTTTCTCTGACTGGCTTATTTCACTTAGCATAATAATCTCTAGCTCAATCCATGCTGTTGCAAAGGTTAAGGTTTCATTTTTTATGGCTATGTGGTATTCTATTGTATAAATTTACCACAGCTTTTTTATCCACTCATCCACTGATGGGCACTTGGGTTGCTTCCATATCTTGGCTATTATAAATAACACTGCTATGAACATAGAGGTGCATATATTCTTCTGAGTTTGTATTTTGGGATTCTTAGGATATATTCCCAGAAGTGGGATCACTGGATCAAAAGGCAGTTCCATTTTTAATTTTTTGAGGAAGTTCTATACTGTTTTCCATAGTAGCTGCACCAGTCTGCATATCCACCATCAGTACACTAGGGTTCCATTGTTGATAGATATGTATTTATTGCCATTTTATTGTTCATATTTTTAATCTTTTTCTTCTTCTTCTTTTTAAAGAAGACACTGGAACCCTGGACTGGGGGGCCTGTTATAGATCTGGAACCTCTCACTCCTCAGTAGGGACCTCCACAGATGAGATATTTCTCCTGATTTTTAGCCACCACACATTGGTATGGGACAAGCCCATTCTGCATCTTTGACCCTCCTACCAGTTTCAATGTGGCTTCTTTTTTATATCCTTAGTTGTAGAACTTCTATTTAGCTAGATTTCAAGCAGTTCTGAATAATGGTTAGTCTGTACTTTAGTTGTAATTTTTATATGGTTGTGGGAGGATGTAAGTACCACATTTACCTACACTGCCATCTTGACCAGAAGAAGCTTCAGTTGGTTTCTGAAAATCCACAATTCAACTCAAGAGTCACCTGGCCAATGAGTCCTTGGGGCTATTTTTTGTTTGTTTGTTTGTTTGTGTGTGTGTGTGTGTTAGCTCTATTGCAGTATAATTGACAAATAAAACTTGTATATATTTAAGGTATACAGCTTGATGTTTTGATAGACATATACATTGTAAAATGATCACAATTGAGCTAATCAACATATCCATCATATCACATAATTACCTTTTGTGTGTGTCTGTTGAGAAGACTTATGATATGTCTTCTTAGCAAATTTAAAGTATATGAGAGCATTGTTAACTACAGTCACCACACTGTATGTTAGATCTCCAGAACTTACTCATTTTGCACAAATGAAACTTTGTACCCTTTAACTAACATCTCCCCATTTCCTCCACCCCTCAATGCCTGGCAAGATTCTACTCTGTGCTTCAATGAGTTTAACTACCTTAGCATGTACAGATAAGTGAGATCATACAGTATTTGTCTTTCTGTAACTGTGTTATTTCACTTAGGACACTGTCCTCCAGGTTAATGCATGTTGTCACAAATAGCAGGATCTCCTTCTTTTCTAAGGCTGAATAATATTCCATTGTCTAAGCCATATCTTTTTATCCATTATTTCTTGATAAACTTTACTTTTTTTCCATATTTTGGCTATTATGAATAATATTGCATTGAACACAAGAGTGCAGATATCTCTGAGATAATGATTTCATTTCATTTGAATATATATCCAGAAAAGGGACCACTAGATCATATGAGGAATTTTTAATTTTTAATTTTTGGGGGAATCTCCCTAGTGTTCTCCATAATGGTTGTACCAATTTTACTCCCACCAACAGTATACAAAGGTTCCCTTTTCTCTATATCCTCTCCAACACTTGTTATATTTTACCTTTGTTAATAATAGAGACATCCTAACAGGTGTGAAGTAATACTTCATTGTACTTTTGTTTTGTTTTGTTTTGTTTTGTTTTTGATGACTAGTGATGTAGGCACCTTTTCATACATCTATTGGACTTTCTATGTCTTTTTTTTTTTTTTTTTTTGAGAAATAACTCTTCAGTTTTTTCCCATTTTTAAGTCAGGTTATTTGGGGGGGTCATTTCTTTACTTTTTGTTATTGAGTTTTTTGGGTTTCTTATTTATGTATTTTGAATATTAACCCTTTATCCAACATAGGATTTGCAAATATTTTCTCCCATTTGACAGGTTGCCTTTTCACTTTGTTAATGTTTCCAAGTATTTGGAAGTACATTGATCAATATATCTGACTTACTCGAAGGGCTAACATTATTTTTCAAAATTCAACCTTATTCCTATGCAGCTCAGTTCACATTTTTAAAGTAAAGTTAGGTAACATAAATACATTCTGTTAAGTAACATAAATACATTTAAAGTCACAGTGGGCCTATATAGTAAGAGATGTGTTTAACCAAAAATCTCCCATACTCATGTTGCCACTAAAAATGAACTCGTGGACTCAGAAATTTGAGGTATATAGTTGGGATTCCTTTTGTTTCCCCTGAGTCCTTCTTGGTTCAAGAAAACTGCCAGTTCTAGAACACATTTCTCTTGTTTGAAATGTCCCTTTCAATAACTGTCATTGAGCTCATATGCTAAGTATTGTGCTGTGTTGAAGTTTCAAGGATAAGATTAAAAGAAATGCATCAAGGAAGAAATGTCTTTAATTACTTTGAATTAATAAATCTATTACCCACCAGGCCCAGACTTTTCAAAATTCCAGTAGGAAAGGACTCACTCATTGAGGTTTTATACTTCCCTGCTAGTAGGAACTTTTTAGATTTCAGATAATGAGGAAGCCTATATTTACAATACCAACAGAAAACTTCCCTGGGTGAAACAGTCATGATCAAGGTCTCCCAGAAGCCAAGAGAAAGTTGAGATAACATACTTTTTAAAGGTTTCTATAATATTAAAAAATGAAGAAATTTTATCATTTGAGTTTTAAAAATTACAAAATATTTTAGATATTTATTTTGAACATGGAACATTTTGAATTTAAAAATAGAATGCTATATAATGTGTTAGTCATAAAATTAGTATATATTTATAAATAATATTACTTCATGGTTTATTAAAGATTATCTCATTCAGATAAAAGGACATAGGTTTAAAGGTGTAGAAAGGACATCTTTGGATTCATTTTTAACCTCAGTAACAGTGCCCTTGTGTGTAAAACCTCATTTGAAGAAAATGTCAAAAGCCTTATTTATAAACTCATTTGAACACAGAAAGTGTAAATGTGAGATCATACTGAACGGCCCAGTGACAGGCCCTAGTCAAAAAAAGGGGAAAGTGGCTGACATTCTAGAGTTGTCATGATCCAGGACCCTGGCATACATAAGGAAAGGGAAGGGAAAGGAAGGGAAGGGAAGGGGAGGGAAGGGAAGGGAAGGGAAGGGAAG
>PVKU01009569.1:0-20544 GCA_004027475.1 Anoura caudifer | reverse complement strand
TTTGATGTAAATAGACAATATTCTCTTATCAACTAAAACACAATATGCTTGGGCATTACCCATAAGGGTAATTTCTAAATAGAAGAGAATGTAATACTAGGGATAGTGGAAATTAGATAGTGGAATATCTAATGTAGAATAATCTATTCCAAATTAGATAGTGGAAATAAGGAGGAAGAAAAGAAAAATGGAGAGGAGAGGAAAGAAGAAAAGAAGGAAGGAAGGAAAGAAGGAAGGATAAATGGAGGGAGAAAGGGCAATAAAACAATCGTATTTTTCAGGTAGAAAAGACAGGAGACCTTGTCTAATGGCAGAAGCCGAAAGGTGCAAAATCTCCAGTGCCTTTCCAACTCAGACATTGAACCTCTGGCTCTAGACCTTCCCAACAATAAAATGATAGGAGAATTCTTGGCCTGGGCACTGCTCCGGCATAACTGTGGACAGATTTTCCCCCATATGTTTACAGAATTCCAAAAGTACAGAAATAGCTGCTGAGCTCTAAGCAGTTTTTGTAAAATTACCCTAGCTCAGAGATGTTTTCATTCTACCCTGGGGACTCTTTGGTGAAATCTAAATAAGTGGAAAGGTTCAGCTATTTTGGAGTTTTCTTTGTGCTAAATAATATTCTGTAGATTGGATTCAAAGCAGAAAAATGTAGATATTTTCACATTCACACAAATCAAAATGGCTGAATGTTTAAAAACAAACAAAAAAAGTGCCCTCAGGCTGAAACCAATTATGGAAATTCTTAGCCAAAAGGGAGAATCTATTAGATCATTTATAATGAGCACAACATGCAAATGAAAACTGGTGTCCTCGACCTCAGCTATCACAAACACTACAATGTTTTCTATTATAAGAATGATCACAATAAGGTTTGTGGAGGTTCCTGTGGTAGGAGGATCAGGCTGAGGGTCTACGGGAATCCTGCCCATCAACACCATGTGTCACCCTGATTCCAGTGTCATTGGCCCCCTGTGAAAACTGTGGGTGACTTGCTTTTTCTCCTGTGACTTTATTCATTGACTTTATTGGCTCCTAGGGGATTATTTTTAATTCATTAATTTGCCAAAGCACAATGAGAACAATCCTCTCCACTTGGGTTCTTCCCACTCATTCTTCAGAGAGCAGCTCAAACATCACTTTCTCAGATAAGCCTCCTCTGACCATAAACCCTCATATCCCTAGACTGATTGGCGCTATAAAATATATGTAATTTATATATGTATTATAGCTCCTAATCATTTTCTGTATCTCCCTTAGACTGGAATCCCCAGAAGTGCAGAAACCATTTCCACTACTCTCACCAACATGGCTTCAGTGCCTAACCTTGAGGGGATTCTGAGCAAACATTTGTTGAATGAATAAATGAAGGAAAGAAAACTATCCCTAATTTTTAGGCAACAAAATGTTATTGTTAGAAAGACTTTGATTGCACAGAACAGAAAACCAGCTGAACTTGATAAGATATGGAGAGGAAGACCTATGCCGATTAGTTTCCCCGTCATCATCACAAGATGGCTGCCATAATCACAAGCACACATATCCACACAACTGGGTTTAAAGCCAGTAAATACAGAGAAAAGAGATCACTTCTAAAACACAGTATCTTATTAAAAAAAGACAATCCTCAGAGATCTTCTGAGTAGACTTCACCCTCAATTCCTATTGGCCGGGATATGTCACATGCCCCTAGCCTACCTGAAGGGAAGTCTGGGAAAACAAGTGCCTGGAATTTTCCATAAGGATGAGCAAGTCGCTACTGTATAGCAACCAAGGGTCTTCCAGAGCAGTCTATCATTGTATTCTTTACTCACCATTACTTTTTAAGATATGTAATTAAAATATGAGCCCCGTTGTGCCACAAGAGCATGCAAGGTGTCCTGCACACAGCTTTCTTTGGTCTAGAGAGGCATGTAAACAAGTGAGTCCAAAAGTGCTTCACGAAAAATTACATCCAATGACTGATAAGAAAAGGACACTGTCAACATGATGACTTGATGATTATTTTGAACTCTTATTAGATCAGAGAAAACTACCAGAAATATATCTTGTTTCATCTTGCAAGCCTTTGGCTGGTGTTACTTAACTGAGGGCAGCTGTCCATTACCTGCTGCTACTACAGCAAAACGATTTTATTGGCTCTGAAGAAGTAGTATGCCATGCTCTTCTTAATTCTTTTATTTCTAATAAATACAAAAGCTGCTTTCAAGTACCTACCAGATCAACCAAAACACTTAGTGAGTGCTGTTAAATTGGCATTGTTTGGTGAACAAAATGGACCACAGACTGCTCAGTGTTAGGTATAACATCTGATGTGTCTTCACAAGTGTACTGAGACCCCAAATTATTGAGAAGTTAAAACATGCAGAGACTGAACTCATTTCATGTTTGGAATATGGGCTTTTATTTAAGTGTAGACACCAGAGACAGATCTTGTTTTTCACTTCCTCTCTCCTGATTAGCTCTATTTCAAAACCTAGTTTAAAAATTCTTCACTTAGCTTTAAAGTGCTAAAACACTGTTTCAACTTTGGTGGCAGAAATTTGACATACCTCAGAATGGAAGCTAGTCTGTACCATTGACTTGGAGACAAAGGATTAGTTCCTTCTTCAACTCAAAGAGAGAGAAACCATGCCAGGTTTTCCCAGATCTGACAGATTAGTGACTCTACTGTTGCCTAAAACCATTAATCGGGTCTGGCAAATTCATTCATTGGTGAAAGCTCAAACTAGTATCAAAATAGTGCTGCAGTTATGAGCTCTCCTCAGTATGCACATCTTAACACACCATGTTCCTTAGGAGGCAATTGAAATTTTGAACTGGTAGGAGGAACAGCCTCCTGGAAAATCTGCCTGATGGTTTGGTATTATGGGAAATTCCTGGTCTCTTTTGTGGCTGTTTCACACAATAAATTGTTGAGTGTATTATTCAGGCTTTTATTTTCCTGGTATATCATTAATTGCTATACTTCATCTTCTCTTAAAGTAATTTCAAACCCACTACTTTCAACATTTAAAACTGTACCACTCAAGGAGCACTGTCTTTTCCCTCCATCCTGCAAGCCTAATGTACACAAGCTCCTTCCCCACTTTCAGTGATTCACATGTTGTTCTATAACTGTGATGTAATGAGCCTCTCAGAACACTTAAATGAATACCAGTGTAAGTTGGTTTGTTCACATGTGCAAATATTAGAGATGGAAGAATTCCTTTTGGGAAGTTTGGAATAGATTTAATTTTGAAGACTTGACATCTCCTAAGTCACTGAAAACATCTGATAAAAGAGAAACATACTTAGGACTTATTTTTTAAAAAAAGCCAGGGAAAGGTATGCAAAGTTTCCTCATGTTTACAAAAGGCCATCTGCAACAAAATTAATGAAGGAGCTTGTTTTTAAAATGCAGATTCTT
The DNA here is from genome assembly GCA_004027475.1 of Anoura caudifer. NCBI lineage: Eukaryota > Metazoa > Chordata > Mammalia > Chiroptera > Phyllostomidae > Anoura > Anoura caudifer. The sequence goes on along the minus strand of PVKU01009569.1, from coordinate 17,132 downwards.
GGTCTGCTTATTAAATGTACTAAATTAGGCTCACATGGAATAGGATTTCAAAATGTGGGCTTTCAAAATCTGTCTTTTTGTCTCCTTCTCAAGGTGATTCTTACATATCACTGATGGACAACTAGTATAAGGCATTTCAGTTTTATCCATTTCCCCAATCCATCAGTCAATCTGAAATAGAGGCATTCATTTCTAGATACAATGCTGGTCATGACTATCACTTTAAAGCGTCTTTATGTCCCTCACTTCTTTGGCAGTCTGGGAAAGCCAATAATACATCTTTTCCCAGAGTGATGTTTTCAGAAGCATAAAACAAAATGCATATGGTATAAAGGAAATAAACTATATTAAAGTATGTAAATGCCTTAGAAATCTGTGGACACCAGATGAAGAATTGTTGAACCATGGGACAAAATAACCCAACTATCAGCACCTGCTAAGTGGGAATGACAGATTAGATTTGGTTAGGGGCTATTTGATTCTTGAAGTCTAATTTAAGATTAGTTTCAACAGGAGATCCTTCAGAGAGAAGAGTCATTGAAGATGGGAACAAAAGTGTTTAAAGTTGGCAAAAGGATAAAACCCATACCCTATCTCCTCTGTATCCCATCCCTCCCTTTACACTAGATACTTCCTCTCAGTCTATAAAAACAAAAAATTCTCTTCCATTTTAAAAGTCACACATTGGCCCTATACTTCCTCTGGCTACCATGCTACCTATCTCCTTTTTTTCTCAGTGAAGAACTAGAATAACTTGTCTGCACTTCACTCTTCTCTCACCTACAATCTGTCTTCTTGTCCCCATTTCAGCAAGGCTGTTGTTTCTGACAGTCACTGACATCTAACACTACTGGCCACTCCCTCTGTTTACAGATACTAATTTAACTTCCTAGCTTTCTTTTCCTGGGTTTCTCACTAGTACAGATGCTTTTTTTCATTCTCCCCTCTATGGGCTCCTAGTTCTCCATCATCCCTAAAATGCATCTCATTACCAGCCTGCCCTCAATCCTCCCCTCCCTTCCCCTTCCCTTCAGACTTTGTCTGTCTCTCCCCACCATTCCCATATGCTGCCTTGCTGTCACCTCCATCTTCATCTCCTGCTCACTGCAGAGGTTGCCTTACTCATTTCTCTCTCTTTAGCTCCCAATCCATCCTCTACCCACTCTCTAGGTGGAGGCATTTCTTCTCCTTGGAATTGACCCTTCCCTTGGTTTTTATAGCAGTGTTTGCCCTAGTTTTCCTCACAAATATCCTCTTGGAGACCACTGCTGTCTAGGTGAGGTATCCCTCTTTGTGTCCCAAGAGAACTCTGAAACCTGAACTCAGCTTTCAAAACTGCCCACCAATGATCTCCCCTTCTAGACTGTGAGCCCCTGGAGGGTTCCTAGGACTTAGCCTTGGCCTTTTATGACTCTCCTCCCACCATACATATAGAGGGGCTGGAGAATTCCTCATCAAATTAGGAAAACTGCCTTACAGAAGGAAAGCCAGAGAACTGACTTAAAAAATGAAAAACAAACTAGGATATCCATAAATTATTACCACCACTCCCTTCCTCTTTGGACAATAAATGCTGGCAGAATATTTATGCAATGATATAAGACAATAAAGGAAATGGTAGAGAGTAGGAGATGGTTAGTTAATCATGTCCCCCATCTAGATATGACCAAATAATAAACCCCAGAATCTCCTACCAGCTGCCAGCTGCCATCCTAGATTCATCTCACTTATTAACCTTTTCATTTATTCAACATGTAATTTTCAGTGCCTATCACCTGCCAGCATGCAAGGAACCAACAGTGTAATGTGAGAGGTAGGCAATAAATAAATGCAAATAAATGCATACTTATGACAAGTGCATGACAGAAAAAAGTTTTAAAGGATTTATCAGACAGAGGACACATGCACATTTTACTTCTAGGATACCTCTGAGTCCTTGGAGAATTAAACTGGCTCTTGTGTGAGTTTTAAACATTTCTTTTGTCCTCTTAACTGAGGGCTTAAACTAAAAGTAACCTAAGAAATTTATTCTTTCTCTTTCCTCCAAACACATCCCCAATAGAACACTCTCATGGCATGAGAAATGCCCCTCTCCCCTGTTCTGCAGTGAGCCTACCCTTCTTCAAGGGCTGTATTTCCTTTACCTGAATGCAATGTGGCCTTCCACAATCAAACCCACTTATTGACAACATGTTTGGTGAACAAAAGAGGGCTCCTTTAAGAAAAAGCCTGTTTCATGGCCCAATTTTACTTCCAGTCTCTTTACTCGCCATTCCCAAAATACTACCACTTACTCAGGCCAAGTGGCCTCAATGGGTCAGCTTGGTTGTCTTGAGATCTGTAGCAGGGCTCCTTCTCTTTGAGGTCAGCATGGTGGCATAGGAGAAATATTTGCACTCTTCTAATCATTCCCTGTGGCAAATAATCAAGACAATTATGACAGTGTTCTTGTGCTCCTTCCTTCCATGCATTTTACTTTTACCCCAACCTCCTGGAGTTAGCATATACAAGGTCCAGCACAGATAATGCCCCTTTCTTATTACAAAATCTTTTATTACAAAATCATGAGCATGTAATTCTGTAACATAACAATATCACACTCAAGCACACCATATGACATTTTAGGTGAAATGTTCAAATTAAAACTATAAATTATTACACCCATATTATTACTCTACCAACCACACTCAAGCAGGCATTACTTCTGCTGGACCCTGTATATCACTCCAAGGTCAGGAGAGAAAGAAGAAGAAAGAGAGGGAAAAATTAAAAGAATAGAAAGGATGATTTTTCATTGGTTTTTTCATGGAAAGGAATAAATTGAAACTTTGACACTGAGATGGAAAGTATTTATAAGCCCACCTTACCTCCAACAATGACTTGATTGAATAAATGTTCATTGAGCACCTATGTACAACACATTGCACACAAGTCCTGATATTGTACAAAGAATTCTGTAATTGTTAAACACATTCTGTGAACTTGAGAAGGAGTTATTGGCATATATGCCCCATATTTACCATCATTCATCTAGGCCAGTGGTTCTCAAACTTGGCAGCCTGTTAAAGTCACCAGGGGAGATGTTTTAAAAATAAAAATGCCCAGGCCTCATCCTCAGAGATTCTGATATATTGATATTGAATGGGCCCAAGGCATCAGCAATTTTTGAAAAGGTGATTTTCTATGGTCCTAATAACCACAGCAATCTTGAGAAAGAAGAACAAAGTTGGAGGAATCACACTACCTGATATCAAACTATACTACAAGGCCATAGTAATCAAAACACCATGGTACTGACATAAAAATGGACATACAGATCAATGGAACACAATAGAGAGCCTGAAAAATAAACTCATGCCTTTACAGCCAATTAATATTTGGTAAAGGATGCAAAAACATACAATAAGGTAAAGATAGTCTATTCAATAACTGGTGTTGGGAAAATTGGACATATATGTGGAAAACAAATGAAACTAGAACACTTTCTTACACCATACACAAGAATAAACTCAAAATGGATTAAAGACTTAAATGTTAGACTTGAAACCATAAAAATCCCAGAAGAACACATAGACAATAAAATCTTGGACATTGCTCATAGCACTATTTTTTCTGACAGCTGTCAGGGGTTGGGGCTAGGGGGCTGGGGGAGCTGGGTGGGAGGGTGGAGGGATTGAAAAAAATAGAAGAAAAAACTCATAGACATGGACAACAGTGTGGTGATTGCTGGGGGAGGAGTAGGGAAAGGTGGAGGAGAATATGGGGGGATAAATGGTGATGGATAGAGACTTGACTTGGGGTGGTGAACACAAAATACAGCATATAGATGATGTGTTGTAGAATTGTTCACCTGAAACCCATATAATTTTGTTAACCAGTGTCACCTCAAAAAATTCAATAAAAAGAAAAAATTAACATTAGCTCCTATCATCCCCATAAGCTAAGTCTAAGCTCCCCTGTGGATGCAACGCATGAACAGTATCCTCTGTTTAATAACGGGGTTCTCCACTGGCTGTATATAATCAATATTCCTGCCCTTCTTCTCCAAGTCCCTCTCTTCACAAGTAATATATATCTAGGACAGGTTGAAGTCTTAGTTTCTGTTGGTAATCTACATAATTACATTACTCAGCTACCAAACCTACTCCTGTAAAAAAGACTTAAGAGATATTTTTTTTCTGAGCCAGAAAGGCAGGACCATGACACTCCCTCATGGTTACAGCTTGGTTTTGGAAGGAACCTTTATTTGCATGACAATGCCTGTGAAAATAGTATTCCCACCTCCTTGCTGGGCCTTCCTTCTTAGCTGAAAGGTGCTCATCAGGAAACAAAATCTCATCCTTGCTGATGGAACTGGCAGTGCCCTCTAAGTAGGCCAAAGACTTTGGAGCTTGTCTAACCAGAAATTCTTACCCACTCCCAAAAAGTGCATATCCTGTTCATCCAAAGGATGATAATTAGCACCTGCTTCCACCACTGAACTCCTGTGGGATCTGGCTTGCTGCACTCATAGTTCCTCTGGTCCGTCATGGCCAGTGGTCCCTAATGAACCACTGCAGTCACATGATATGCCACCTAATCTACCAGAGAGGGTGTTGCAGGCCTCCTTGGACTTAGGTGTGGCTGCCCCAACAAAACCATTACAGAGTACGTAAGAAAGGATGTTGGTGGAACCTGGCCAGGGAATTAATCCAATTTACTTGTCAGCCATACACTCCTTCCTAGAAAAATTATAGTAGTATATTGAGGATAGAGAAGACCTTAGAAATTATATCATCCAGATGCAGTTTACATTTTGGGATTTACTGCCTCTGATTAGAATCTGTTGAAAGAAGGAAACTTCTTCCCGGAAAAAGGCATATACACAGTTTCTCACACAACTTCAGGAGATTGGATCACAAACTCTGTGGACTGGGCCCATGATTCCATATTGAAGAACCCTGATACAGTCTAAATCCTCCCCATGCCCTACCCCCAACACACACACACACACACACACACACACACACACACCCCATTTTATAGATGAGGATACTGATCCAGAGAAGTGTGCAATTCTCCAAAAGAGTCACAATTTAATGGTAGAGAAACAATCTCCCACACTTGATTCTAGTCCCATAGGACTTACTCAAGACTACTGTTTTAACACCTCCTTAGAATAGGTGTTTCAGCACTTACTTTTTCTGAGACCACTGTCCTGCATCTTGAGGATTCCTATGTGTGGACATTCCTCAGCAGTCTGTGTCCTCTTGGCAGGATGAGCAACTGTATCCACTTCACTGGGCAGCCTTTTTCTCAGGAGTAACCACCTAATCTACTCAAAATACTTCCAAGCGTAAAGCCTTGGGGTTGGAGAACTTTAGAGCCATATCTTCACTAGAGCACCACCTGGTGGAGCCCTGCAATAAATCCTAGCTGGGCAAGGGAGGGGGATGCCTGTGAAACAGGGAGAAGCATTTACCATTTCTTCTATATGTGATGCCAGAAGAGCAGTTTTATCTACATTTTTTGCATATGAGTTCTTTTAAATATCAACACATGAAACCAGATTCAAATATTAAGTGATTACCATACTACTCTTCAAGTTTTTGCTTCCTAGCTCTTTATATAAAGTTGATAATCTTTAAAAACAGATATACCCAAAGGCAAGAGTCAAATGTTTTTCTCTGGGAGTAACAATTGTGAACCCCCTTTGGCAAATAGAAATAACCTCAAGTTAGTGGATTTTTCTTACATTGTCCCACATCTAGAGGCAATAGGGATTCTGTTTCTATCTCTGCCATCTAGGTGCTACATAATCTTGGGTAAATTACTTAATTACTCTCATTTGTGACACAGAGATAATGTGAGGCAATGACAATGGCACTAGCTGTATGACTTTGACACACCACCACTTATATTTCTCGTGCCTCAGTTTCCTCTTCTCTAAAATAAGAAAGACAATAATATCATCACTCATCTGTTAAGGTTGTTGTGAGGATTTAAGTATATGCTTTGTTTAGTTGTATGACATTTTATGCCAAGTGGCATGATATAGGCTTTGTAGGAAGAGCTTTTCACAGTAATTGAGACATTGGAGGTGGTCAATACATTTTCCCAAAGATATTGGCTTTTGAGAAATGTAGGGGATTATATACATCAAGCACTGAGTGTAGTACCAGGCTCATAGTACATACTTAATAAGCTTTGCTTATTAATTTAGTGGAAATAGCAGATTGCAATATCACATATGATACTGGCATAATATTGAAACCAAGAAAAATCAGATATTAGTGAGGGAAGGGAACTAAGAGACCATCAAGTTTACTCACTTTCTTTATAGATAGTGAAACTAAGGCTCAGAAGTGTTAAGGGATCACTTAAGGACACACAGCTGTAACAGATAGTTCAAAACCAAAATCTAGGATCCAAGCTTTAATTCTGTCTCCCAGCAGAACAATCAAATGAGAGAGAGAGAGACAGAGACAGAGACAGAGACAGAGACAGAGAGAGAGAGAGAGAGAGAGAGATTCACAAACAATAAATGTTTGTGAGGATATGGACCCCTCGTGCACTCTTGGTGGGAATGCAGGTTGGTGTAGCCACTATGGGAAACAATATGGATGGTCTTCTCAAAATTTAAAATGGATCTGCCTTATGACCTGGCAATTCTACTTCCAAGTATATGTCCAAAGAAACCCAAAACACTAAATTGAAAGAACATATACACCACTATGTTCATTGCAGCATTATTTACAATAGCCAAGATATGAAAGCAATCCAAGTGCCCATCAATAGATAAATGAATAAAAAAGCTGTGGTACATATATACAGTGGAAGATTAGTAATCTCCATTTACAATCTCCATTGTAGCAAAGAATGAAATTTTACTATTTGCAACAGCATGGATGTACCTAGAGATTACTATGCTAATTAAAATAAGTCGGTCAAAGGAACACAAATACCATGTGGTTTAACTCATGTGTGGAATCAAAAGAACAAAATAAACAAACAAAACTGAACAGACTCACAGACACAGAAAGTAGGGGAAGGGTGTCAGGGACTGGCAGAAAGAGGTGAAGAAATTAAGAAGTACAGGTAATTACAAAATGGTCATGGGGATATAAAATACAGCATAGAGAATAGAGTCAATAATATTATTACAATTATGTATGGTGGCAGATGGGAACTGGAAATATCAGGGGGAGCATTTTGCAAAGTATGACTGTTTAACCACTATGCTGTACACCTGAAACCAATACAAAATAATATTAAAAGTAAACTATAATTGAAAAGAATGTATATTCAGAATGTGGACTTGAAAGGAAAGGAAAGGAAAGGAAAGGAAAGGGAAAAAAGTGAACAAAAAGAAAAGAAAGAAAAAACATTTTGAGGACTTAAATGCATAGCACAAAGCTTCTTAGTCCATTTAAATGGGTCTCTCAGTTTTGGACACTGGGCACAGTGTGTCAGGCATCATGCATGGGCTGAAAGGACTAAATTCCAAAGCCCCAACATCAGTGGCCATCAGTCACACTTCTCCTATCTGGGAAGCTCAGAACCATTACCCATCTTTGTGTGTGTGGTCAGACCTATCTGACCTGGCAGCATCAGGCTCCAGGACACATGGCACTATCCTGCCCAGGGGCTGGAACCTCCTCAGGACCAGATGCTTCAAACTCCTGGGATCAGAAGAGAAGCAGACTGGGCTCCAAGACCAGCAATGACCAAATGAATAGAAGATTTGCCAGGATGTTTAAGGGCCAGGGCCTTCATTCCCACAGGCCCCTCCAAGCCCTAGGATGGGTCACAGAAATGGTTCATATTTTCTTTCAATTTTGCAAATTTTTCAGAAGAAAAATATATTAATTATGTCAGTTAAGCCTGCTGTCTCCTTCCACTCTAACTTCTGCTCCATCACATTTTCCTTTGTGGTAGCTGATGTGGAGTGGGTGTGAGTATTTTGGGGATCTGCATAAAGGAAAGTTGAATGTGGTATATATTTATTTTATTTTGTTGTTGTTCTATTACATTTGTTTCAATTTTTCCCCTGTTGCTCTCCACTGTCCCATGCCCCTCTCACTCCCACAGTCAATCCCCACCCTGTTGCCCATGTCCACGGGCCATTTACACATATTCCTTAACTAGACCCCTTCTTCCCCCACTTATTCCCCTTCCCCTCCTCTCTGGTCACTGTCAGTCTGTTCCTTGTTTCTATGCCTCTGGTTCTATTTTACTCAGTTGTTTTGTTCATTAGGTTCCTTTTATAGGTGAGATCATATGATATTTATCTTTTGCTGCCTGGCTTATTTCACTTAGTATAATACTCTCCAGTTCCATTCATGTTGTCATTAAAGGTAGAAGATCCTTCTTTTGTTCTGCTGTGTAGTATTCCATTGTGTAAATGTACTACAGTTTTTTGATCCACTCATTTACTGATGGACACTTAGGCTATTTTAGCACTTGGCCATTGTAAACAATGCTGCTGTGAACATAGGGGTGCATAGGTTCTTCTGAATTGGTGTTTCAGGATTCTTAGGGTATAATCCAAGCAGTGGAATCACCAAGTCAAAAGGCAGTTCAATTTTTAGTTTTCTGAGGAAATTCCATACTGTTTTCCACAGTGGCTGCACTAGTCTGCATTCCCATCAACAGCGCATGAGGGTTCCCTTTTCTTCACAACCTTGCCAGCACTTGTTTGTTGATTTGTTAATGATCACTATTTTGATGGTGTGAGGTGGTATCTCATTATGGTTTTAATTTGCATCTCTCTGATGGCTAGTGATGTTGAGCACCTTTCATATGTCTATGGACCCTCTGTATGTCCTCCTTGGAGAAGTGTCTATTCAGGTCATTTGTCCATTTTTTAATTGGATTGTTTGTCTTCCTGGTGTTGAGTTATATGAGCTCTATATATATTTTACAGATCAAACACTTTTCCAAGATATCACTGGCAAATATATTTTCCTATACAGTTGGTTTCATTTTGATAATGTTTTCTTTGGCTTTGCAGAAGCTTTCTAATTTGATATAATTCCATTTGTTTATTCTTTCCTTTACTTCTCTTACCCTAGGAGATATATTGGCAAAAATATTGCTGCATGGGATATCTGAAATTTTACTATCTTTGTTTTCTTCTAGGACTTTTATGGTATCATGGCTTTTATTTAAATCTTTTATCCATCTTGAGTTTATTCTGTTGTATGGTGTAAGTTGGATTTTTTTCCTCATTTCTGTTTCTGATATTTCATTGTTGGTGTACAAAAATGCCTTTGATTTCTGAATATTGAATTTGTATCCTGCTATTTTGCCAAATTCACTTATTAGGTCAAGTAGTTTTTTGGTGGGGTCTATAGAGTTTTCTATGTACACTATCATGTCAACTGCAAATGATGACAGTTTTACTTCCTCCTTTCCAATTTGGATGCCTTTTATTTCTTTTTCTTGTCTGATTGCTGTGGCTAGAACTTCCAATATTATGTTGAGTAAAAGTGGTGAAAGCAGACACCCTTGTCTTGTTCCTGATCTTAGGAGGAAAGCTTTTAGTTTTTGCCCATTGACTATGATGTTGGCTGTAGGTTTCTCGTATATGGCCTGTATAATGTTGAGGTATGCTCCCTCTATCCCCATTTTGCTGAATGTTTTTTATCATAAATGGATACTGTATTTTATGGAATGTTTTTTTGGCATCTATTGATATGATCATGTGATTTTTGTCTTTCATTTTGTTTATATAGTGTATTATGTTTATTGTGGGACTTTTATGAGGTGTTTTGAGAATTCACTCCATCATCTCTCTTCACCACCATCGTTCTTGACTCCTGTGCCAATTCGCAGCCACCCTGATTCTGTGTAGCTAAAAGTGCTGATTTGGGCCACAGTGGTGGCAGTTTCTCTGCTTGGAGAGCCTGGGCTACCTGCTCCTATGTGCCCTGCAGGCAGGAAGGCAGGCTCTTGTCCCCTCCTGCTCACTTCCCACACTCTTGTCTGCATACACACTCCCTCATTCATGCTTTCATACACTCTCTCCTGGATTTTGGAGTTGATTACCCTGTTTTTTTTGGCTGCAAGGTTGGTCCATATCTGGAAGAAAGTGGACAGAGCTTCCAGCTACTCTGCAGCCATCTTAGATCTCGTATATAGTTTTCTTTTAGTGGACAATAGTTAAGCAGTTCACAGTCACTTGTATAATTCATAACACATTATTGTTTTCTACCCCAGAATAGGAATGGTCCTTTGAAATACTCTCACTGCCTGCTGTATAAACTCATCTAGTATCATAACTAGTAGGTGCAGGATCCAGGTCATGTCATAGCATCCTTTAGTCCTATGGTGAAAGGTACCTGGCACAGGAGTTGTATGGGCAGTAGAGGAGAAACAAGGCTTGAATGTAGGGAGGCAGAAGCTAGTCTGTGAACTTGTGAAGTTGTAAATGGAGGATTCCATTCTCACTGAGAACCTGTTAAAAACTCAAGAGCACAAGTTCTTTCCTATCAGATTACACTCAGTGTTCCAGCATACATAATGATAAATGTACCTATATACTGTTTTCTTTTATTTTTATGGGCGACAAATGAAATAGAATTCATCAGATTCCCAGTATTTGTATGGTACAAACTTGCTGTAGTACTAAAAAACAATGGGTGTACTTTGTGAAGAGGCAGGCACTTTGTCAATAATAAAAAATAAAATTTTGATTAGCCATGCTAGCCTAAGGACTAAATTATCCTTCTGTTTTCTATAAGGAAAAAAAAATTACTGAATCCATGGCCATATGAAAAGGCAAGATATATAATGCAGCCAAAAGTGTAGGAAAAAAGTATAAAGCATTTAATTATAAAACACCGTTTTACTTTTTGTGACAATATGTTCAATGTTTCCAAATTTTTAGAATTTGTAATTTCTGATGACTTAATTTTAGGTTATAAATAAGTGTTTACTTCATGGGTATACTTGTCATTGTTTTTTTCTCTACCCTGGCCCCTGAAGAAAATATAAACTTCAGTTCCACAAAACCTACATCTGTACCCTGGGCAGGGGCAAAGAGAAAGAGAGAGGGTAGGAGGGAAAGGATGGAAAGACAAAGAAAAACAGAAATAGAAGAAAAGTCCCACAAGAACAACAGTCAGCCCTGATGGGATCAACTACTCTAGATGTGCCTTTACCTCTGATGAGGTTTCTCATCCCTCAGCAGACAAACAGCATTTACTTTATTCCTCTGTGTTTCCTTTGTACTTGGTAGTCCCCAGAAGGAAAGGCAGGAAATTCTGGCTGCAAGTTCACTTTGCTAGTTTTTGCCCAAAGATATCAAAGAGCATCCATTTGACCAATGAGCTGGACTGTCCAATAATTATGCTGCTATTGGATAGGCAGTGACTTTTTCAGGGTGAAAACCCTCAAATGCTACTTTATCTCAATTAGATAATAACTCCACTGCCAGGCAAGAGTCAGTAGGATCATGGCATCCCAGGAGGAGAACCATAGGAGCAAAAAAGATATTAAGCTGGCAAATTAACAAGTAGGCATTTAAAATTACGTTTCTATAGAATATTAAAAAAAGAAAAACTGTAGTGGTATTATCATGCCTCAGTTCCTACTTGGGTTTGAAAATCTCAACCTATCTCTCATATTTATTCTGAAGAATAATTTACTTAGTGTCATTTTTTTGAAATTATGAAATGCTCCTTCCCAAATTCCCTCGTGCTCCTTTGATATTATTACTCATGGGGAAAACAGGATGCAGTTACATAATAAAAGTGTGTACCACCCACACTGTTCTACTCATACCAAGCAGAATTGTGTATCTGAAACTATGTGCATAATGGGAGAAATCTTGCCCAAAGCATAGTGGCTTCACCTGGTCCCTTATCTCAACTCAAATTTCTCAACTAATTACGAAAAAAAGAGAAAATACATCTTGATTCTACAAAGTAGTCATAAGCCTGGAAACACTGGTGAAGATTCAATGAGTGATTTGTTTATATTACATGAAGATACATGACAAAATTATGTCTTTCCCCTCAAATTACGACTCTAGTACTTTAGAGCACTACGATCAACAAAACAAACAAGAAAAACATAACCAGAGACATTGAAATTAAGAACAAACTGACAGAAACCAGAGGGGAGGTGAGAGGGGATAGTAGAGTTAAAAGGGGGAAGGGTTGCCAAGGAACATGTATAAAGGACACATGTACAAAGCCAAAGAGGGGTAGGATCAAGGGTGGGAGGTAGGGATGGCTGGGGTAGGGGCGAGTGGTGGTGGGGAAATGGAGACAACTGTACTTGAACAACAATGTTTAAAAAAAGAGAGAAAAAAAGAAAGTGGCAATTTTTCAGCTCAACACTGCAGCATGCAAAGCATTGATAACACATGGCATTGAGCTGATGGAAGATTGTAAGTATAAGATTTTCAGATAAGAGCCATATCAGAGTAAAGAAATACAGAGAAAAGAAGTCATCCCTTGGCCTGGAGCCAGGATCCAAGACAGTTGCCATATGGAGTTCCAAACCCACTCAGCAATATTCAGTGTTGCTCTGAGTTCACTGCGTATGAAAGGAATGTCCCAGCTTGATGGGGTGGGGTGGGAGATGCGGGGGGGGGGAGGACAGAAAGGTCTCCCAGGGAATTCTTATTCCGTGCCTGTAGTTTCTCTGGAAAGGGCAGTTTCATGCTTCATTATCTTCCTTAGTAATGGCTTCCTTCATTGCAAGAAATAGAAATCCATTCAAACAAACCAAAGCAATGGAGTAATACTCAGCAAAGAGAATGAATGGACTGTGGTTGTACACAACTATTTGGTTATTTCTACAAGCATAATGTTAAACAGAAGACTCCAGAGACAAAATTGTTCATACTTTAGGATTCCATTTATATAAAAATGCAAAACTAATCTACAGTGTGATCACTGTGGGGAGGCCATTGTATTTGCCTGAGTGACTTGGAAAAGAGTGGGAGCAACAGAGATGGAAACAAGTTGATGGTTCTGGCAGTTCTCAAAAAAAGAGGTGGTGAGTCAGGAAGGCAATGGAAGAGCTGTCCTCTGTACCCCAAGGTTTCCCTTCAGAGTAAAAGAAGAGGGTGGTAACAGTTATGCCTGCCAACTTGGGTGAAAAGCCTTTCATGGGCACTAACTTCTGCACTCCTGCCCCTCTCCTGTCATTGGTCATTCAAGTCATGAACTCTGAAGGATCTCTTGTCTTATCAGCCACAAATGCAGTTTTCTGCATGAGGGAGTGGAGACCTTTAAAGGAACTCACATCCAGTGAGAGGAATCAGAACACTAAGAAGACCACACAAAGAAGCATGATCAAGCATAACTTAATAACCCCTCTTAAGTAACAGAATCAGAAAGATATACCATATTACAGGAAGTAAAGAACACACATTTAGAGAGAGACAGCTATAGATAAGTATGTATTAAGAATCTAGGAAGAATATTAATAATTCATAAACATTTAATGCACTTTCACAGTAAACATTAATTACTTACATAGACATATCAGCTCTTTGCTCACTAGCAAGGACACCAAAAACAGTCTAGGAAGGTGAACAATGGAAAAGATAAAGGGATCATGGAGGAGAGAGGTGGGAGGCAGGAAGGATCTACCAGCTATGGAACTACCTCAGTGGACCAGTCGGTGACTGAAAGTGAAAGTTATACTAAGAATTTACATAAATTTTTGCTCTCAATTGTATGCATGCTCTGTTAACAGTCAACATTTGTTCCACTGTGCCCTCCCACATATTATGGCCACAAAGATATAGTTATATTTGGGTGAGGAGTGGCAGGCTAGAGGTAGGAATTGGAGGGTAGAGTTTACAAGGAAAAAGCAGATGAACACTCCAGACCCAGTCCTGTGACATTCAGCATTTGCATGTCTTTTAAACCACTAGCAGAGGGAGACTGGCATATTAAGAATAGACTCTTGAGGATCAATAAAGATTTGGGAGCAGATAGCAGGAATCTCAGAGCTATCAGAGAGTGTAAAGCATAAGAATGAATATTACAACTGGTATACTGGGTTTGCTGTTAAATCCTTTCCCCATCCTTCCTCTGTAAACTTCATTTCCTGGAGTCTCTTGCAACCAGCTTCTGGCTTAGTTTAGTCAATGAAAGGCACTGGGAAAACTGGAAAGTAGGAGGAAGGGAAAGCTACTGTGTTGCATCTCTTTTCTCTCAGCTTCAAGCAGGGTCTCTGGCAGTGGTTGTGTCTCCTCCATCAATTGTGAACACAGCAACTGTGTTCCTGCTCCTATGGTGAAGACTCTGATATCAGTGCCTGTGGGTGGCTCTGATTCTTAGACTCTGATAACTCTGATTCTTCCCTTTATCCTTCTGGTCCCACTAGGAGTAGTAGCAACTTAAGTTGTTGTCTCATTGGCCTTTGTTTGTTTTGTTTCTTTTTTTCAGTTCTTCCCACAACATTGTAACTAGTTCCATATGTTAAATCCTTTCTGCTGGAGTACCTTGCATGGTCTCTGTGCTCATAACTGAACCATTATTGACACTGATAAAACCAGAAGGCCCTTCTTCTGCTATATAATGTATGGTTATGAGGCTATCCCCCACAAGGATTTCCATGAGAAGTTATTGGAGGAAGGGTGTAATGGAGAATGGTTTAGAATTCCACAATAACTGCTTCATATTTTTAAAGGAAATTAGTATCAGGAGAGGCACCAATGATCACTGGGAAAAATGACAGAGGCCTAATGGGAGTATCAATAGACTCTGGATCCTGCTGCCCATACTGAGAAGACACCCTATAACCAGCAAGCTGTGCTGAGCACCATTGGGTACCAAAGTACATGATTTTGTAAGGAGTGTAAAAGTAGGGGAGAAATAAACTGAACTGTGACTTGAACATAGTAGGCAAATGCAAGAATAAGATATCTCACCTAGGGGAACATGGGAGGATTACAGACAGCTTAGAGGGCCTATTATTCCTTAAAGTGGCCCATGGGGGAAGGCTGAGAGTTTGAAGGCACTATTAAGAAGCTCTCCCAAACTGTGTGGGTCCTTCTCATGGCTGCCATTGTAGCCATCACAGATGACAGTCAGAGGACTTCCCCACCTGATTATAAATCCTCCATTATTGTGTGGGGATCTAAGATGGCGGTGCAGTAGGAAGGAGCATATTTCACTCCCCCCTACACACAGGAGAATATTCTGGCTGATTTACATCGGAACGGAGGAAACAGCCATCAGAAAAACAGCATAGTTGAAATCAGGAGATCAAAAAATTGTAGTGGACACTGAAAAACCAGACGGTAAGGAGAGTACTTTAGAACAATAAGAGCCCAAGGGACAACGCTGACACCGGGGCCGGGACTGAGGCCCGGGCGGGCTCTCGCCAGGCTCGCCACAAGAATAGGGAGGGAGCTGGGTCAACTGCTCCCTCCCAAGCCAAACAAAATTTTAGCGGCACTGGGATAAACCCAGTTGCTTGAAATCTTACAGAGAGGAGTTGGGGTCTCAGTGGCAGACAAGCTGGGGGTGTGAACACCTACGCATATCCCGGGGAAGGACCGCTTACCAGAGCTCACCTGATTGTTGGTGGCCAGTGCCACTGGGTCAGCCACATACCTGAGCTCCCGGGGCCTTTGGCTTCCGGCACCCGAGGGGCAGCTGCAGGCGTGGGCTTGCAGGAGGCTGGTGCCCACAGCTCATTTGCTCCGGGCGACATTAAGACAGCCACACGCCTGGGCTGGCGGGACCTCCAGCACCCAGTGCCATTGGAACAGGCACGCACCCGAGGGATGGCTGTTCAGCCACTTGCCTGAGCCCACTCGCCTTGGCGCCATTGTGGCAGGTGTGCACCCGCGGGGCGGCTGATCCACTGCTCGACTGAGCTCGCCAGCCTCCGGTGCCCAGTGCCGGAGGGGCAGCCACGCGCCTGAGCCCGCCATCCATCGGGGACGATTGCACAAGGATTGGCTCCCGTATGTGACCACAGGTGGCTGCGAGATCATAGGCACCTGCGTGCAACTGGGATAGGCACACACATCCTCAGAACTTATACCTGAGGCCCTAGGCAGAGAGGCCCAGGGCTAGCCCTGAGGACAGTAGCGCAAAGATAGATGAGCGCTGAACAGGGACAAAAGTGATACTGTCACCCCTAGACGATTGCAGCCAACAAGACCAGAAACACCACCTCAGCAAGATTGAAAACAACAAGAGTTGTTGGGGGTTTTTTTATTTTATTTTTTTCTTTTTTCTTGTTGCTTTTTTCTTTTTTTCTTTTCTTTCTCTTTTTAAATTTTAATTTTTTTCTATTATTTTTTATTATTTTTATCTTTTTTTACCCCTCAACGCCCTTTGCTTTGCATATCTTCTTTCTTGCCTTATTCCTTCTTCCTTTCTTTCCAATTTTATCTCTTCTTGCTTCCTCTTTTTTCTTTTTTCTCTTCTTTCCTCTTTTTTTTCTTTTTCTTTCTTCTCTTCTTTCTTCTCTTTCCATTTTTTCCTCTTTTCTCTTTTTAAATACCCACGAGTAAGACAAAAACAAAACAAAAGAAAACAACAACAAAAAACCAGCCCTGGAATTGTGAAAAAACCAGAGACGATCCCAAGGAGGGGGCATTTCAACAGATAAGACAGTGGAAACTGTGAACACCAGGATACCTGAAGCAGACAGCTCCACTGAATCTCACAGGTTTTCTACCACAGTTCACACCATAAACCCAGGGAGCCAGAACAGATAAATTTAAGAAGTTAAGGTTAATAAGAAGAACCTCAAAAACAATGGGAAGACAAAGAAATAATCCCCAAATGAAAGGAAAGGAGGAAGCCCCAGAAAGAATGCTAAATGAAACAGAGGAAGCTCAACTGTCAGATTTTGAGTTCAAAACAATGGTTGTCAGGAAGTTCCACAAGCTCTCAATGAGCTACCAGAAACTACAGGGAAGCTATGATGAACTCACTGCAAACTGTATCAACATGAAAAAGGAAACAGAAACTATCAACAAGGGCCAAGAGGAAATGAAGAGTACAATTTCTGAACTGAAGAATACAGTGGAAGGAATGAAAAGCAGAACTGATGAAGCAGAAGATCGGATTAGTGAGTTGGAGGACCAAGTAGAAAAAAACACCCAGAAAGAGCAAGAAAAGGAAAAGAGGCTCAAAAAGAATGAAGAGGGATTAAGAGAAATG
>PVKU01009568.1:0-60328 GCA_004027475.1 Anoura caudifer | reverse complement strand
TTATCTGAGAAGCACTTTATCTGCCCTTCCATTCTAAATGATAGCTTTGCTGGATAGAGCAATCTTGGATGTAGGTCTTTGATTTTCATGACTTGGAATACCTCTTTCCAGCCCCTTCTTGCCTGGAAGGTCTCTTTTGAGAAATCAGCTGACAGTCTGATGGGAACTCCTTTGTAGGTGACTGTCCCCTTATCCCTTGCTGCTTCTAGAAGTCTCTCCTTCATTTTAATCTTGGGTAATGTAATTATAATGTGCCTTGGTGTGTTCCTCCTCAGGTCCAACTTCTTTGGGACTCTCTGAGCTTCCTGGACTTCCTGGAAGACTATTTCCTTTGCTAGCTTGGGGAAGTTCTCCTTTATTATTTGTTCAGATAAGTTTTCCACGTGTTGCTCTTCCTCTTCCCCTTCTGGTACCCCTATAATTCAGATGTTGGGATGTTTAAAGATGTCCTGGAAGTCCTAAGCCTCTCCTCATTTTTTTGAATTCTTGTTTCTTCATTCTTTTCTGTTTGGTTGTTTATTTCTTCCTTCTGGTCCACTCCATTGATTTGAGTCCCAGTTTTCCTCCCATCTCTGTTGGTTCCCCATGCGTTTTTCTTCATTTCACTTATTGCAGCCTTCATTTGTTCATCTAATTTGTGAGCAAAATCAACCAATTCTGTGAACATCCTGATCACCAGGGCTTTGAATTGTGCATCTGATAGGTTGGCAATCTTTTCGTCGCTTAGATAAATTGGCTCTGGGGCTTTGATTTGTTCTCCGGTTTGAGCCATTTTTATTTCTGGGGTTTTGTTTGTTTGTTTGTTTGTTTTGTTTGTTTGTTTTTTGTCTAGTCGCAGCTGTTAAGTAGTGAGGGGTGGAGGCTTAGGTGTTCGCCAGGGTGGGACAGCCCAGTCACTGGGTAGTGACACTGTATGTGGGGGTGGGGTCTGAGAGGAGACAATGGCA
The DNA here is from genome assembly GCA_004027475.1 of Anoura caudifer. NCBI lineage: Eukaryota > Metazoa > Chordata > Mammalia > Chiroptera > Phyllostomidae > Anoura > Anoura caudifer. Next base: position 59,381 of record PVKU01009568.1, on the reverse strand, counting down.
CTTGCTCTGCTCACTCTCAGATTCCAGTCCCTTCCACCACTTCCCCTTTGCCTGGATTATCTGCATGCGAATGTGGGACCACCTGCTCAGCCAGCCACCTTGTGTGGCCTCAGTGGGTCTGCACAGTTGCCACCCCATGCCCGGGGTCTGCTAGCCACCACCTGTGCACCTGGGGGCTGCCAGCCGCTGCTGCCTGCATGCCCAGTCCATACCTCTACTTTTTCCTGCCGAGACTCTGCCCCTCTTACCGGTCTGGATGAATCACTGTTGGACTTCCAAACAGTTCAATTTTCCGAGTTCTGGTTGTTTTCTTGTTTCTAAATCTTTGTTGTCCTTAATTTTGGTTGTGAGAGAAAGCACAGTGTGTCTGCTTACGCCTCCATCTTGGCCGGAAGTCCTTATTTTTTTAATTGACTACTGATATTGCTCTCAGTATCTTCATTTCTCCAATCAACTTTTCTCTTTGGAAGGTTAAAAGTCTCAAACAAGTTTCTTTTCTCTGGATGTATGTCTTTGGCTGCTGCCATCAGTTACAGTTCAGTTATCCCACCATTGGTAAACAGCTTCCCTTGCTTAGATTACAAATGAACCACTCAGAACTTTCTTTTGTGAAGAAATTCTGCTGTGATGAGAAATTCTGTTTTAAGTTTTTCTACTTTCTAACCATTGTTCTCCTGTGAGGTGGGAATATTGGGATGATTGTTTGGTCTGGTGATGTTGACATGATACAGAGTGCAGCTGGGGGGGGGCAAAAATAGGGATTTGGAATGGGGCCCAGAACTCAGGGTGTCCAGGAAATATTAGAGGGACATATAAGATGTCCTCACCCCTTCCCCCACAGGTATGAGTTGGGGGAAGGGACACATGGAGCAGGGACATGCAGAGCTACTAATCCATGGCATGGCCATTTAACATATCTATAGCCTTTGGCTGGTGGTTTAGATGTGTTAAATAGCTGTGCCCATGCTCTGAGCCAGGGGGATGGAAACGACTCCCCCCGCAAGACGTGACTGGGGGAGGAACCCCAAGTTACAACGCCTGTGTGGGAGCTTGGAGAAGATTGGCTCCAGAACATGGGGATACACCTGCCCAGACTCATGATGGCAGCCCAGTAAACTTGGAATAATACAGGAATGCTGGCAGGTGTAATTGATTGTAGGAGGAGTTGGAAGTGGGGCTGCAGAGGAGGATTGGCGCAGGGATTTAAACTGAGATGCCACAGTCATTGAGAGGGATCCACATGGTTTCACCAGAGTGCAGACCCCTGCAGCTTTAGTGAAGAGGGAGAGCCACAAGGTTTTGCCAGAGTGGGGCCCCCTTCCCCACAGCTTTGGTAGAAGAGGACCACATGGCTTTGGGGTGCTCCCTTTGGCTGCATGGCCTGGGAAGCAAGAGAGACTTTGACTGGAAGATGGGTGAAAGAACTCTTGCCAGTAGGCCATGAGAAGGTGCCACATGGCTTTGGATTAATTAGAGATCCTGCCTGGACAATGACACAGCTGATGGTGTCAGGATCCTGGTCCTGGATGTTTGCTTCTTTTCCTGAGTTATAGTACCCTGAATTGGGGCAGAGGGAGATAGGGAGCACTGTGGGCATCTGTGGGTATCCTAAAGGACTTTGATATTTTAATGAAGATGTTAGGGTCGCTACTTTAACTCTGTATAGCAATAAATAAACATTTCCTTTCCTTTTCACAAATCTCTGGCTTTGAGAGACATCTTTCCATAAGGCAGCGGACATAACGGACCTTCTGTGTTCTGTAACAGAAATACAGTGTATTCTTTTAGCATGACTCTAGTGTCACTGTGCAGTCAGCAAAATGCTTTGCCATCAGATTCTGTAACAAAATAATCCTCATTCCTAAAAGCATAATAGTCAATCCACTTTTCCTTTCTCATTTTGACTTGATAGTATTTACTATAAATTCAAGTAAGTAAATGGGGGTAAATAAGTAAGTGGGAAAATTTCAAGTAAGTAAGCAGAAAAAAGGGAAGGAATGAAGAAGCAAAGCAGGAAGGGATGTCATCATGACATTTGAAATAATGTTGAATTACAATTGAATCACTACAATCCGCAATGTGCCAGATATCAGGCAATGTGACTGGAGTGTCATTTAAAGAACCTATGCACCCCAATGTTCATAGCAGCACAATTTACAATAGCCAAGCGCTGGAAGCAGCCTAGGTGCCCATCAGTAAATGAATGGATCAAAAAAACTATGGTACATTTACACAATGGAATTCTATGCAGCAGAAAGAAAGAAGGAGCTCCTACCTTTTGCAACAGCATGGATGGAACTGGAAAGCATTATGCTAAGCAAAATAAGCTAGGCGGTGAAAGACAAATACCATATAATCTCACCTTTAACAGTAACCTAATCAATAAAACAAACAAACAAGCAAAATATAACCAAAGATACTGAAATAGAGAACAGGCTGACAGTGACCAGAGAGGCAAGGGGAGGGAATTTCAGGGGAAAAGGGAAAGGGCTTGCAGGAGCAAGTGTAAAGGACACGTGGACAAAAACAAGGAGGGAGGGTGGAAATGGGAGAGAGGTGGGGAGAGCTGGGGAGTGGGCTGGAATGGGAGTAAAAGGCAGAAAACTGTACTTGCACAACAATTAAAATTAAAAAATAAATAAATAAAGTCTACCATGACTACTCAGTTCTGCCATTATAACTTGCAAGCACAAAGACAATATGTAAATAAATGAGCGTGGCTGTGTTCCAACAAAGCATTATTGCGGGCAGTGAAATTTGAATTTCATAGAACTTCCATGTGTCATGAAATCTTTTTTCTACTTATTTATAAATATAAAAATTTATTATCAGCCTGTGGGCCATACAAAAACAAGTGTTATGTCAGATGTGTCTGGTGAGTTAATTCCTCCTAAAGTGACTAAGTCATCTTCAAAGTCCACCCAGCTCAATATCATAAGACACCCTGGAGGTACTGCATAATCATCTCAGTCACTTCCTTTGCACAGAGTACTTATATATGACTGTTCACTTGCATATTTCAAAGGAAAGGCTGTGAAATTTGTTTTAAAACAAAGTTTTAAAACCATTTTGTCTATATTTTAACTTTTGCTGAATTTATTCTTATTTTATTTCTGTTTGCTAATTTTTGTTGTTGTTGTTTTGTTTTGTTTTTTAAGAGACAGCACAGAATTGTTAGCCAAAGTACATTATATTACCTGGAATCCACACCAACAAGTTTTCTTATTTGACTCATTAATGGCCAAAAAACCCACATATCTCATGACAGTCCCAGGGGATTCTTAATCCCATGGAAGACTTAAAAACAAAATTATAAAACAGATTGGTATTTGTCAGAGGTTGGGAGTGGAGAGAGGCTGATCACAGGTAGCACAAGGGTCTCCTGTTGGTAAGGGACTGTTCTCTATCTTGGTTGTGGCGATAGCTACATGATTCATTGCATTTCTCACAACACAGAGCTTTGCACCAAAAGAGTGAATTATACTGCACATATATTTTTTAAGTGAGTCATAAAAATAAAGTACAAAGAGGACTTTTGGTTTCAATTCTAAAAAGCAAAGAACTTGAAAGTCATAATTCCCATCCCCAGAACAAAATAAAAGCTGAACAAACTGACAATCAATGACATTTCTTAGATCCATCAGAAAACTGAGGTCACATGGTAAACTGCCATCCCAAAATTCATAGAGACTGGAGAATACAGAGACTCAAGGTTGAGATCAGCATACTGGGAGCAAAAGCCACTGTAGCTAGTAACTGATAGGTACCATTAAACCATAACTGATGAATTCCTGGAAGCTGAATGTAGACTAACTGGGAAGTTAAAATCTCTGGGAGCCTAGTCCTAGGGAAGGTGCCACACATTTATAGGTTTTAGCTCTAGTAGGAGCAGGTTCACAGGGTGAAGGTTATGTAATAAAATTCCCTTATGATTCTGGCAGATGAAGGGAAAAAGTACTTATTTTGAACTATACCCACAGTTTCTCCATACAAAGGCCTGGAGAGCACTTTATCAGAGGCTTAGCCAACCTAGTTGGAGGGCAATTAGCAAACTCCAGCCCTCTCTAGCCTTCTTGTCTCACATAAGGAGAAAAAAATGCTGAGTAATGCTTCTGAAGATCATAGCTCAGAGACTCAGACCACTAAAAAAATTGAGATTTAATTATGAGATCATAAAGTGCTTTCCCCCTCCAATGTCTTATCACCATAACAGGACTCCAGTATAATAATAGTAGCTTTCAACTGAGGGACATGTAGGACACAGACTCTACTTAAAATGAAATTCTTAGGGAAACCCAAAAACAACAAGAGAGGGGGAAATATGAAGCCTCAGAACCTACAGCTATAGTAAATATTAAACACAGCCTATCTTCTAGCCAGTTTAACATGAAACCTCACACTAAAACCAGTTTATTACACTTCCTATTATCAGCACAGCATGTCTGGCTTTCAACAAAAAATTACAAAGCACACTAAAAGATCGGGGAGGAAAGAGTCTGAAAACACAAAGCAAATATCAGAACCAGAGTTCAGAGATAAGGAGATTTTGGAATTTAAAGTTAGGGAATTTAACTATGATTAATATGTTAAGGGCTCTACTGGAAAGAAAATAGACTAGATTTAAGAACAGATAGGTAATGTTAACAGGTGGATGGAAATTCTAAGAAAGAAGAAAATACCTTACCTACAGAGAAAAAAAAGATAAGCAAAAGATTACACAGGACATCTCTTCAGAAACCATACAAGCAAGAAGAAAGTGGATTAAACATTTAAAGTGTTGAAAGGATAAAAACCACAAATCTGCAATTCTGTCCAGCAAAATTGTCTTTCACTAATGAAGGAAAAATAAAGACTTTCTCAGACAAGCAAAAACTGAGTGAGTTTATCCCTAGTAGACCTGCCTTACAAGAAATGTTTAAAGAAATTCTTTAGAGAGAAGAAAAATTATTTAAAATAGATTAAAAAAATTGGATCTACATAAAGAAGGGAAGAGCATTAGAGAAGGAATAAATGATGCTAAAATAAAGTATTTTATTTTTCTTATTACCAATTGATCTGATAATCATTGTTCAAAATAATAACAGCAGCAATATATTGGGTGGTGATATTACTTGCATAAGTGAAATAGCTGGCAGCAGTGTTGGGGAGGAGAAATTGGGAAGACTCTATTATAAGGTGCCTGCACTACCCATGAAGTGGTGTAGTGTTATTTGAAAGTGGATTTAGATTAGTGGTAAATGTATATTGCGAACACTTAACAAATGATGTATTAGAGAATTGTATACTTGAAACCTATATAATTTCATCGCCCAATGTCACTCAATAAATATAAATTAATAAATGGCACTAAATTTTTTTTAAAGTATAGTTGATATGCTTAAGAGAGGAAAGAAATAAAATAACATTAACTGCTCAATTAAAATCAGAGAAGGCAGAAAGGGGGATGATTAAAAAGAAATACAGTAAAAGTGCAATGAATAGAAAACAGTTACAAATGTGAATGGTCAATTAAAGTCAGAGGCTGTCAGAGAGGATTAAAACAAAAAACCGAAAAACCAAGACCCAACTCTTATGTTGTTTACAAGAAACTCATTTTAAATATAAAGACACTGATGATAGATTAAAATTAAAGGGATAAAAAAGATAGACTGTGATAATGCTCATCAAAACAAAGCTAGAGTAATATTAATTTCAAACAAAGCAGACTTCAGAACAAGGAAAATTCTGAGGCATAAAGAGGGGCATCATATAACAATAGAGTGATCAACTTTCTGAGAAAACACACCAGATCATCAATTAACAGAACATCGAAATACTGAGGAAAAAAATGTATAGCACTACAAAAAGAAAGAGAAAAATGTAATATTGTAATTGGAGACTTTAGCACCCCTTTATCAGTAACTGACAGATCCAGAAGGGAGAATGTCAGTAAAGACATACAGTCCGTGGTTGAACAACACTGGTTTGAACTACACAGGCCTACTTACACATGAATTTTTTTCAGTAAGTACTGTAAATGTATTTTTTCTTCTTTATGATTTTCTTAACACTTTTTTCTCTAGTTTACTTTATTGCAAGAATACAATAAATAATACACATAACATACAAAATATGTGGTAATTGACTATTTATGTTATTGGTAAGGCTTTCTTTCAGTCAAGAGGTAGGCTGTCAATATTAAGTTTGGGGGGAGTCAAAAATTATAAATTGCACAGGGGTTCAGTGACCCTAACTCCCATATTGTTCAAGGGTCAACTATAATTGAAGCAACAGCATCAATATGTTTACGTATTATAAACATATTCTCAAGTTTACACAGACCATTTACCAAGACAGACCACATTCTGGGCTATAAAACATATCCTAACAAATTTAAAAGAATACAAATCATACAAAGTAAGCTCTCAGGCCACACTAGAATTAAACTAGAAATAAATAACACAAAGATAGCTGGAAAAAATCCCAAAATATTTGGAGATTAAATAACATACTTCTAAATAACACATGAGTCAGTGGAGAAATGTCAAGAGAAATTTAAAAGTATTTTGAACTAAACAAAATGAAAATACAACCTTTCAAAATGTGTGAAACTTATAGTAAAATGTGTGAAGCTGCATAAAACTTACAGCACCGAATGTACAGAAAAAAAAATCAATCCAATATTAGTAGCATGAACTTTTACCTCAGGAAACTACATGGGAAGGTACAAATGATGACTAAAGCAAGCAGAAGGAAAAAAAAAAGAAAATCAAAATCAATAGATAAAATCAATGGAGATACCACAAACTGTTTTTTTAAAAGAGCAATAAAATTGAAAAATCTATAGCCAGGCTACTCAAGAAAAAAAAAAGAAGGCACATATTGTTAATATCAGAAATGAAAGAGAAGTTACCACTACTGATTCCATGAACATCAAAAAGATAATAAAAAAAGTCCTGGCTGGTGTGGCTCAGTGGATTGAGCACCAGTCTGTGAACCAAAGAGTCACTGGTTCAATTGCCAGTCAGGGCACATGTCTGGGTAGCCAGCCAGATACCCAGTAGGGGGCATGTGAGAGGCAACTGCACACTGATGTTTCTCTCCTTCTCTTTCTCCCTCCATTCCCCTCTCTCTAAAAATAAATAAACAAAATCTTTTAAAAAAGATAATAAAAGAATATCATGAACAACTCTATGCCTCCAAATTTGATAACTTAGATGAAATGGACCAATTCTTTAAAAGACACAATGTACCAACACTCACACAAGGAAAAATAGATTTTCCTGGATAGACCTATATTTATTAAATAAATTTAATCAAGAATCAATAACCTTCCAAAAAAAAAAGGAAAGCAACAGGCCCAAATGGTTTCACTGGTAAATTCTATCAAATGTTTAAAGGAAAAATGATGCTAATTCCCTAAACTCTCTTCCTGAAAATTAAAGCAGAGGAAACAGTTTCTAACTCATCCTATGAGGCCAGAATTTTTAAAAATCAGCTAATATAAAATGAAATAAAGGTATTATAAGAAAGGAAAACTAGAGACCAATATCTTTTACTTACATAGTTGCAAAAATCCTCAGTAAAATGTTAGCAAATAAAATCCCACAATGTATAAAAATAATTATACACCATGGCCAAGTGGGATTTATTCCAGGTATGCAAGACTGCTTCAGCATTTGAAAATCAATTAATGTAATCCATCATATAAGTAGGCTAAAGGGAAAAAATCATATGATCTTAACAATAGGTACAAAGAAGCACTTGGCAAAATCCAACCCCCATTCTAAAATAAAAATGATAAAACCTTCTTAGCAAACTAGGAATAGAGAGAGACAATCAATTTGATAAAGAACATCTATGAAATTTTAAAAACCCTATATTTAATGCTTTCTGAAAAACTGGTTGCTTTCTGAAATCATATTCAGCTTATCAATGAAGAAACTAGGCAGGTGAAAGACACCCAAGGTACATCACCTTCTCTGTAATCCCTTCAAGGATTTACAAAACAAAAACACCTGTTGGTCCTACCCCTTTGTTGTCATCACTTCTTAGAGTGGGATCAATAACCCTCAAATAAATCATTCCCTTCCCTCATCCCTCAAACCATTTCTTTGAACTCTCCAAGCAGTGATTCTTTCTTTAAGGGTCTTTGTAACTATGATATTACACACCCATTCCTCCCAAACCTTCAGCCTTCAAAGTCCACATATACAAAGAAGCTGTCCTTAACAGTTTCCCCATTTAAGTTATATTCATTCCCAGGGTACAGTCAGATACTGTGCCTTCCCCACATAAAAACTAATCAGCCTCATTCTGAATAAACAACTCCTAAACAGGACACTTGCTCCTCCTTCCCTGTCTGTGTCTTACAGTGCCCCATTCTAGAGTCCAGGTTAATTGATTAAGACAATGACATAGCAGCATACCAAGAACAATTCTGTTCTGTTGAAGCTTCTCTGGTTCTGCTCTGTTGGGCACTGCCCTGCCTGGTTTCTGAAGCTATAATCCCCCATGGCTAAGGCTAAGTAAAGGACCTCAGGACCACAAGCCACTTAGGAGACAAAGCTTATCTTCTTTGTAGGGGCACCACCTCCTCCCCATTTCTCTTCACCCTGCTTGGCCCTGGGCAGATGACTGGTTAGCCAAAGACGGGTAAGATTCCTCAAAAGAGGGATACCTAAGACAGAAACGGTCATAAAGGGGCCCTCAGGGAAAGACTTGAAGGGCTATAGAAAAAGGGGGTGATGGACCCTCCCCCCTCAGCCTTGACATAGTTTGAGTCCTCATTCTGCCTGCAAGAAGTCTTCTAATCTCTTAGCTGCTTTACTTCCCCTAGCAGACTTAAGCCTGGAACAATGCCTTAAGCCTGAAACAATGCTGGAGGTAGGTGTTGCATTGTGCTGGAAAGGGTGAGTTCCCTAGGGTGATCAGGCTTAAGAAAGAATGCATAAAATCCTATGAAATCTGCTTTGCTAATACCCTCAATTTAAATGATAAGGGTCCAAGCAGAAGTGAGTTTGTTTCCCAAAGTTTTACAGCCCTTTAGCTATTTGACCCTGACTCAGAACAAGCCCTCAGAGTTCTTTGAATGTTACCTATTATTAATCATTTCTGCCTGACAATGATTGATGAGCTTTATGTATACACCCTGTATTCCTTTGCAAATTAAACCCAATAAAAGCCTGTCCAGGCAAGGGTCGTGGTGCTCTCCTCTTGAGAGAGTGGCCATGCTGTCCCTTTTCCTCCATAGGACTCAGTAGTCTATATGAATCTGTCTCATATCTCATCCACAACACCGCAGACACCAGGAGCTGAGCTCTGCATCACTGCCCTGACACTAACTGTTGACCAATTAACAGTTTATGATCCCACCTTTACAGGCAGTAAGAAAGTACAACCAGTCAAGTATACAGAATATAAATTCTCAAACAGTGAATGGTTTTTCACGTTGTCAAAGGAAAGTTGTGAGCCACTTCTGACTTTACTCAGAGCTCCACAGAGTTAAGAATGTAATGCTCATAGCCAAAATTTTACCTGCAAATGGCATTCCTGTCTTTATGTTCTGTTGCTTTTTTTTTCATGTAAATCCAGAGTTTTATAATGTGTGATCCTACAAATGTTAGTTTTTGGTCATTTGTTTAGATGCAAGTTTCAAAACTGTAGCTGTATAGACCACTAAAACAGGCTGAGTTTCCAATTCCCATAAATGTGAATTGATGGAAAGGGAAGAGCATGATGTTGCTGGAATCCCAAGGATAGGCATTCAGCTAGCTAAATGGTCAGTGGGAACAAGTTAGTTAGCTTTGGATAGTTCATATACAAAAGCTTCTTAAATACAGCTTCAATATCGATTCCACATCGTAAAAACTAAATGGCAGGGGAAGTAAAACAGAACCACAATAATGATGGTAATCTGTGCAGTAAAGAAGATACCACAAAGATCATATATACTTGCGCAAGTTGTTCACTCTATAGCTCTTGAGGTTGCCATTCACACCGTAGGCCATATAATCATGCCACCTACAGTTGTGAGGTGCACAATTTCTGCAACCAGAAACAACAAACCTAAAACATTCTAATGCTTGTATATAAAAGCAAATGCATGCCAACAAAGAGCACAAAGTTTATGTCTGAAGTTATAAGCTTTATAAATTAATTTATTTAAAAGAAAAAATCAATAAATTGGACTGTATCAAAATTAAAATTTATGTCAAAGACACAGTTAAGAGAACAAAAGACAAGCTGCAGACTAGGAGAAAGTATCTGCAAATTATATATCCAGCCAAGGTCTCATATCCAGTATGTCATCTTATTTAAATGCATGAAAAAATGCACAACAATAGACTTTAGGGAAATGCAAATTAAAATCACAATGTAATACTGCCACACAACTATTAAAATGATTTTTTAAGACAATACCAAATACTCGCCAGGATGCATAGCAGTTCTTTATATAGTTAAACATTCACTTATCATTTGACTCCTTAATCCTATCCCTAGGTATTTACTCTAGAAAAGTGAAAACTAAAGTTCACACAAAACCTATATACAAATGTTTATAATAGTTCTATGCATAACTGACAAAAACTGGAAATAATGCAAATATCTTTCAGTAGATGAGTGGTTAAACAAACTCTAATATATCCATACGATGGAATGATACTCAGAAAAAAGATGAATGAATATTGATAACATGGATGTTTCTCAAAGGCATTATGTTGAATAAAAAAAGTCTCAGAAAGTTAAATATGATAAGGTTCCATTTATATGATTATAAAACAAGATAAAGCTATAGGGACAGAGATAGGTGGCTGTCAGGGATTGGGGTTGGGGAGGGTTAACTACAATATGAGGGAATTTTGGGAGGGTGGAACTCTTCTATATTATGATGGGGGAGGGTAGTGTTTTTCATGACTCTATACATTTCTTAGAACTCAGTATATACAACAAAGAAAAAATTTATAGCATATTAATTAAACAAAAAAAGCTTTAAAAAAATTCCAAATCTGTCCTCATCTCTCCTTTTGCTGCCCCCACTTTCATCCCTCCCTATCACTTTAGCCTCTCTGGACTACTGCCACACTCCTGACTGAATTTCCTCTCAATTACAGTCCTTTAATTTGTTTTTATAAATTAATTACAAAATATTTCTGCTGTATAAAATGTTGTAAAGAAAAACATCAGATCTAAAAAACTCTACCCCTGTTAGTTTGTACACATACACCACTCCCAACAGTATCCCCAAAACTGAGACTCAATGTGAAAATTAAAATAAGCATCCAAAATAATATGTTTATATTATTCTGCACACTTATACCATATTTTAATAAAAATAAAGCTTGATTACAGAGCTGGTAAAACCTTTTCCCTTATAAATAGCCCATTCTGCTCATTTGTGGTTCATTTCCACATCTTCTGCCCTAATCACTATGCCCACTGCCTCTAGCAGGTACTAACCTGACCCCTGAATTGAATTTCTAGCTGTTTCAACTCTATAGCTTCTTTAGCCTATTTGTTGCCTTTGTCACATGGACCTGAAAGTCAGTGAGAGAATTAACATGCTAGGACTGGCATGACAATCCCAATGCCTGGCAAAGAGCAGCACCCTCCCAGAGAGAGCATCTATTAAACAATTAATTGGCTATTTAGGAAACATGAGCCAGAAAATAGAAGAAAGAGAACTTCCCAGTAGGATGCTAAAAAATAATGCACTGGAGTTAAAAATTGAAAAAAAAGTAAAACAAGGTTTCTGAGGAGAGTGATTCTGAAACAAATAGGAAAAAAATAGTGTCCTATATGCACTGGTATAATTTAGCAGGTAACCAGAGCCACAGAAAACTACCTTTATGTGGAAATAATTAGTATGCCATAGCTGCTCAGAAGAGTCACATTTATTGCTAATAACTAATGCTCAGGTGGTGCTGATCATTTTATCACCCAGCACTAATTAAGGATCTTAAAAATGAGGAGGGAACCTACACAGGGAGACTGAGATGGCTGAACAGATGAGATAGCTCAAGGGCTCAGTGAAACAGGAGGCCTTCATCTCCAAGAGAACAATTAGCCTGAAAATTCAGACATGCACACAGGGCTGCCAGGCCCCCTGGTATAAGTGCTGGGCCATATTAGGGGGCACTGTGAAGAGCTGACTGTTATTGAGCACTTTCTCTGTGCCACTCACATTACTTAATAGAAGTCACCCAATCACCCCTGTTTGCAGAAGAAGGAATTGAGGTTTAAGGAGGCCCTGTAATCTGCTCAAGGTCACACAGCTAAGAAAGTCACAGAGACGGCCTGTAAATTCAGCCCATGACCTTAACCTGATAAAGTATGTCTCAGGTATGCAAAATTGAGCTTTTGACCCTTTTGCCATCTTTGATAACCAATGTCACCAGTACAAGTCTTGGCCTATGCTCAGAAATTTTCTGTGTTAATGCTCTCTGTCCACTCCAAACCAGAATTTATTTGTTTTCAGAACTCTGAAGCTGGAATAACATGAAAACATTTTTAAAAATAAATAAATGGTTAATATATTAGTTTATCATCCCTTGATCTTAGCAATATATTTATAGCTATCAGAAATATAATATTATAATAAAGTATATAGCTCTAATTTCACAGATGAAGGCCAAACTCTGGAGAAGTATTAGGGTCAGCATGTGTTTTTCTTTAGTCATTCATCCTCACCCAGTAAGGAGGTGCCTGCTTTGTCCATATGAAGCTTTACTGGTAAGTTTCCTTTAGGTTGCAAGAAACAGATACTCACTCAAGTTATCTTAAGTAATGGGGGGTGAGGGGCATTTATTGTAAAGGTTGATGAGGAAATAAAAAATACAGGAGTCTTAACTGCTGAACGAGAACACCTAGAAAAAGAGAAACCACAACAGAGCCAGGCCTCCCAGGCTTGCAGTTAGTTCAGAAATCCATATGTGAGTCACTGTCACCCTCTCAGCAACATAATCTGCTGACCCCTCCTTCAGAGGCCAGCTTCTCTGTCTTCACTTCCACTGCATTTATTTTCATTATCACTCTTCATTACATTGTGTCTGCTCATGTAAAACGTTTGCTTACTCGTGATAACTATAGAGACATAAAAAAATGTAAGAGTTGAAAACTGGCATCCAAGCATTTACTTCAGCATATACAGATACTAAACTATATTATATGTGTGTGTGTGTGTATAAATTAAAAGATTTATTCAGCAAGTAGTGCTGGAACACCTGAATGTCGACAAAAAAAAAAAAAAAAAAAAGAAGAAGAAGAAGAAGAAGCTTCACATTACCTCAGATGATACACAAAAATTAACTATATTATATACATAAATAAAGCTAAACATATCAAATTTCTTTGAAAAAGGAAAAGAAAAACATAGAAAATCATTGTGACTTTGGGGAGGCAAAGATTTCTTAGAGCACAAAAAAACTTATACTGTATTCTTTGGTTGTGACAAATGAACTGAGAAAAGGCTGCGGGGAAGGCAGTGTGGGAATTCTCTGTGCTATTTTTGCAACACTTACACATCTAAAACTATTCTAAACTAAAACTTTTATTATAAAAGAGTATAAGTAATAGAACTAAATATGGCTAAGTTGATAAAATTTAAATGTTTGCTCTTTAAAAGACTATTATGAAAATGAAAAGACAAGGCATAATCTGGGGAAAATGTTTGCAAATCACAAACCTGACAAAGGAATTATATATAGCATATGTAATGAATTCTCAAAACTCAATAGTAAGAAAAGTCCAATTTTAAAAGATTTTACTAGAGGAGATATCTGGATGACTTCTAAGCACATGAAAAGATGCTTGACATTAGTCACTAAGAAAATGAAATATGACTGTACCCCCATCAGAAGGGCTAAAATTTTTAAATAGACTATACCATGAGTTTAGAGGATACAAAATGGCAGAAATACTTCAAAAAAACAGTTTGACAGTTTCTTAAATATATATTACTATATAGCCTAGTAATCCTTCTCCTAAGGTGTTTACCAAGAGAAATAAAAACATTATGTCCAGTAAACAAATGGTTCATGACCAGCAGACACCAAACAATCCACATGTCTGTGGACTGGTGAATGAACAAAGTGTGGTATGTTCATATACTGCAATACTGCTTGGCAACAAAAGGATTGAAGTGCTAATGCACACAACATAAATGAATCTCCAAAGTGAAAGAAGCCCCAGGCAAAAGGCTAAATGCTGTATGATGTCATTTACCAGGCATTCTGGAAAATGCAAAGCTACAGTTTGTCAGGGAATGGAGTAGAAAGAGAGTATCAACTACCAAAGGGCAAAAGGGAACTTTTGGGGTGGTAAAATCTAATACCTTGATTGTGGTGGTGATTACATGACAGTATACATTTTTTTAAAACCGATTGAAGTATATATCTTAAAAGGGAAAAATCTCACTGTATATAAGTCATACCTAAAAATATTTTTAGTTATTTGATTGAAAAAATAAATTAGGAATATATCTTCTACATTCTTTATATACCACTTCTCTTTTTCATTTAACTCCAGAGCACTAAACGTGCTATGAAAACATGACTTTAATGACTACATAAATTTTCATTGTGTGGCTTATATAGTCACCTAATTATTGTTCCATATTGGGCACTGTTTATTTCCAATTTTTCTTTTTTAATATATTTTATTGATTATGTTATTACAGTTGTCCCATTTCTCCCCCCATCATTCCCCTCCACCATGCACACCCCCTCCCACCCACATTCCTCCCTTTTTAGTTCATGTCCATGTGTCATAAGTTCTTTAGCTTCTACATTTCCCACACTATTCTTGTCCTCCCCCTGTCTATTTTCTACCTACCATCTAATGATACTTATTCTCTGTACCTTCTCCCCCCTCTCCTCCTCTCACTCCCCTGTTGCTAAGCCTCCATATGATCTCCATTTCTGTGTTTCTGTTCCTATTCCAGCTGTTTGCTTAGTTTGCTTTAGTTTTAGGTGTGGTTGTTAATATCTGTGAGTTTGCTATCTTTTAACTTCCTATTTTTTATCTTCTTTTTCTTAGATAAGTCCCTTTAACATTTCATATAATAAGGGCTTGGTGATGATGAACTCCTTCAACTTGACCTTATCTGAGAAGCACTTTATCTGCCCTTCCGTTCTAAATGAAAGCGTTGCTGGATAGAGCAATCTTGGATGTAAGTCCTTGCCTTTCATGACTTGGAATACTTCTTTCCAGTCCCTTCTTGCCTGGAAGGTCTCTTTTGAGAAATCAGCTGACAGTTTGATGGGAACTCCTTTGTAGGTGACTGTCCCCTTATCCCTTGCTGCTTCTAGAAGTCTCTCCTTCATTTTAATCTTGGCTAATGTAATTATGATGTGCCTTGGTGTGTTCCTCCTTGGGTCCAACTTCTTTGGGACTCTCTGAGCTTCCTGAACTTCCTGGAAGTCTATTTCCTTTGCCAGATTGGGGAAGTTCTGCTTTATTATTTGTTCAGATAAGTTTTCCACTTGTTGCTCTTACTCTTCCCCTTCTGGTACCCCTATAATTCAGATGTTGGAATGTTTAAAGATGTCCTGGATGTTCCTAAGCCTCTCCTCATTTTTTTGAATTCTTGTTTCTTCATTCTTTTCTGTTTGGTTGTTTATTTCTTCCTTTTGGTCCACACTGTTGATTTGAGTACCAGTTTTCTTCACATCTTTATTCGTTCCCTGTGCATTTTTCTTCATTTCACTTATTGTAGCCTTCATTTGTTCATGTAATTTGTGACCAAATTCAACCAATTCTGTGAGCATCCTGATCACCAGTGCTTTGGGTTGTGCATCTGATAGGTTGGCTATCTCTTGGTTACTTAAAAGTATTGGCTCTGGTGGTTTGATATGTTCTTTCATTTGAGCTATTTTTTTCTTTTTCGTTTTTTGGTCTAGTTGTGCCTTTTACGTATGAGGGGTGGAGCCTTAGGTGTTCACCAGGGCAGGACAACCCAGTCTCAGAGTTGTGACGCTGTATGTGGAGGCGGTGTCAGAGAGGGAACAATGGCACTTGCTTTGCTCTCTCTCAGATTTCAGTCCCCTCTGTGAGGCTGGGAGTCACTCCCCATACTTCAATCCCCACAAGTGCACCAATGTGTGACTGTGGTCAGCCACCTTTTGCATATTGCTGGGTCTGCTTGTTGCCTCCCTGCACCTGGTAACCACCACCTGTGTGCCTGGGGTGTGCCAACTGCTCCCTGCACATCCGGGACCACTGGCCACTGCTTTTTCCTGCCTCCATCCCTCTCCGCTGGCCACCAACTCCGCCCCTCTTACCAGTCTGGGTGAATCATTGTCAGACTTCCGTACAATTCAATTTTCTATGTGTTCTGAGTTTTTTTGTTCTAAATTTTTGTTGTCCTTAATTTTGGTTGTGAGAGGAGGCACAATGTGTCCATGTACACCTCCATATTGGCCAGAAGTACCCCCAATTTTTCTTAAATGTAGTCTTACACGAACATCTCTGTACACCAATTTAGTTTTTTATCTTTGATTATCATGTTAAAACAACATTCTAGATGAGAAATTACAGAGCCAAAGGATATAAGCAGGAGTTCAAGGTTCTGGAAGTTTTTTGGCTTTCTAAAAAGATGGAAACAACTTACATACCTATCATTGTGAGAGCGGGTCTATAATAGAAATCTCAAATCTATCTCTTTTTTAACATGAAGCAATCACACAAGAAAAGGCTTACACAAAGTGTTAGAAAGGCAGCACCTGAACTCTCAGATTCAGAACAGCAAACCAAACATTGGAAAAAGGTCTATGCAGTAGTGAGAAAATGAAAAGGACAGACAAAATGAAAAAAAAAAAAAAAACATATGTAGGAAAGTGGATTTTCTTTCCTTCATAATCAAACTTATCTTGAATAATATCTTCCTCAAGAGGAAAGATTAGTTTCATAATACATCATTTTGAATAATGAAAAATAATTAGGAAAGTAATTAATCAGAATCCTATAGCACTTCTATTTTCAAGAGCAATCATTTCAACTAAGATATCCCTCTCTTCTTAAGCATCAGTGCCAATGAGTAAGCATGTTGGAATTCTCATAATAGTCTTTCAACAACAAATCCTGTATTCCAGAACAGAATCCTAGGCTCACCATATTCTTTCATGTGCTTGTCACTATATTTAAGACATAGTTTATGACTCCTTTACAATAGAAACAGAAATTTCTTGTTCATTAATTTTCTAATGATATCCCTATTCAGACATTAGTTATTTTATAACTAAAATAAACACATTGCTGCTCTAACATTTTAACTAAAAGGTGACCAAAATAGAGGAAATAAACCTAAAAAATGTTAGATTTAGTTTTAAAATGTCTTTATTGGTGATTGAATAAAATTTCTGAACCTCAGCCATATGATCCTGAATTTCTGATCATCATTTTCCATCACTAACTTGACAGATGAACAATGTCTATCAGAATAGCTCTAACTGAATCCCTCTTTTCTGAATTATTAAAGCAGGTATGAATTCTGATTGTATGGAGTTCATGTAGAACTTTAACCTGCATCATAAAATTTTGGGATAGAAAGATCCCTGATTTGCCCAAATTGTCACAGCAAGCTAGCAGTTGTCCTGGCTGTGAACTCAGCTGCCAAACTTCACACTCCCCAAACCTTCCCCATTTCATCTTGCCCTCTGCTCTACATTGGCTGAGATAATTCATTTCTCTGTACATTTCAGGATGCTCCTACCAGAATGCTTGATCTGTGATATGAATTAAAAATCTCAACAATGAAGATTCTGTTCCAAGCCATTTTTAATATTCCATTGTATCTTAAAGGATTTAGAGGAAACCAAAGCCAACTTCTAAAATCAAAGAAAAAAATGTTTAACAATGCACATCAATTTCTAGATCTAATTTTTATTTATTATTATTGCTATTATTCTTTAGAATTTACTTTTTAAGGGACATGTCCCATGATTTGAATCATCTGCAAATAATGTGAATAAACAAACAAAACAAATATCAAATTCCTCCACTGTCATTCACTCACTCACTCTCTCTTTCTCTTTCTCTCTCTCTCTCTCACATACACACACACACTTCCCTGATTCCCACAGACTACCTGGAACCTGCTCAAGCCTTCACATGAAATCCTACAAACACTCAGAACCAGACTGCCCAGACCTCCTCACTAATGCCAGAGCTGATCAAAATGGAAGGAGGCAGAGTATCCCTCAGGCCTCCTCTCCCAACATTTCAGTGTCCTCTATCCTTCTAGATCTCCCTGCTTCTCAACCACCCTGCTGCCACAACTTCTTTCCCCAGTTCAACTACCTGAGAAACCTACCTTTGTTTGATTCCTACTGTAAAACACAATAAAAGTCCAAGAAGGGCTAAGCCATCCTAAATAAATGAATGGGCAGAAAAAACACTGGACAGAGAATCAGATGATAAAGATTCTCATACTACTTGAGTTGAAACGGTAAATTGAGAGAGCTGGGCTGGGCTGGGCTGGGCTGTTTCCAGAAGTGGCTCTAAGCCACACCCTTTGAGGTCCAGGAAGGTTGCACTTCAATCAGAAGAAAGAACCCTCAAGCATCAAAGACTTCATGAGTGATGAAGTCACTTCAGGGATGGTGGCTGCTGCATTGCAGCAGGTATACCCGGTGGCACCTCCTCCTTCCATTCCTCCTGAGGCATAGCAGAAGGACATGCAGTGGGAACTCACAGTAAGGGTCAAGCCCCAAACTCACTCATCCTACTGAGTCTGCAGTCTGCATTTGCCCCAGGTTTGGGGACTTAACCAACAACTTTGTCCTTTGACCAAACGCTTCTGGGAAAAAAAGACACTGACTGTTGGTCAAACCCTTAAGACACAAGTGGCTAAGACAAGGCCTGAGGGCTGAATCCAGCCTGGCACCTTGTTTTATCCAGCCCAGCACATTGTTTCTACCTGGTGGCAGCACTGAGCTCCTTGCCCCTAGTTAAGTAGTAGTTACACTTATACATTCCTAAAATTACATTTGGCCCTGTGAAGGCAACCTTGAAGTTGATATGGCCCCCAGTGAAAATGAGTTTGACACCCCTGCCTTAGGACATAAAATTTTGATGAGCCCCGTCTGGTTTGCTTTGCTTTGTTTAAAATATATGGCTCAAATACCACATGATTTCATTCACATGTGGAATCTAATGAGCAAACTGAACTAACAAGCAAAACAGAGACAGACCCATAGATGGAGAGCAGGATGACAGCTAAGGGAGGGGAGGTTAGGCAGTGGGATTTGAGCAATAAGGAGCAAGGACTCAGGACATGCACAAAAGTGTGGTGATTGTGGGGAGAAGGGAGTATAGAGGGACTAAACAGTAATGGAAAAAATACAATAAAAATGTTTTAAAGTCACTTTGGAGCAAAAAGTGTAGATAATTCCTATTATTAGCATTTTTTGTAAATCACTCAGAATTATACCTATTTTTGTTAGAAAAATAAAAATATCTTTCCAAAAAAGTAAATATACAAAATATATGGCTCAAGAATAGTTTTTGAAAAAGACATGTAGAATTCAGCAAGATATTGGACACATTCAAGAGTTCCTTCACTAGAATTATCCATTATTCCCGAAGCATTGGATTTCACCCTGTGCATTAGAGAAAAGAAGCAAGCAACCACCAGCCAAATGGCAATGAAAGAACAACAGAAGGTTGTGGAGAGATCACTTGGTATAGTAGCTGCAAGCACAGAATTTAAGAATCCCATACCAGCCTGTAATCATCAGTGTACTAGGGATTTACATCTAGAACAAATCCTGACAAACTTTTGTTAAGTGATTGAATAATGTCATGGGTGGATAAATGAGCTGAGAAGAAAGCAAGCAAGTCTGAAACAGGGAAATCTAGTCATTCTATGGTGTTATAAAGAAAATAGGTGTTTAAAGCAATACCAGCTGGGGGTAATCACTATAGGGCAAGAGAATGAGCAAATTGTATTGGTGGTGTTTCCTCCCATGGTGTCACAACAGCTGATCCACCCCACAGCTGTAAAGTGCAGAGCAAGTGGATATCATGAGCTGAGGACAAGCAGTTCTAGCAAAGGAATGCAAGAGACAACTCTCCACTTTTGCTAGAATGTGAACTTCCACTTAAAGACTCTCCAAGTGCCCCTTTTTCTTTCTCACCTCCCCATTTACCATCATGTGCCCTGTCCTTATATCAGTCTCTCTCTGGTTCTGTGCCCCCTATTCCATTTTGCTTTGTCAGCTATGTAGTAAAAGCTGGGATTTAAAACTTTATGAAGGTGTTTGGAAAGTAAAAGAGAATTATAGTACACCCAGAACCTCATCCACATTGTCATCTTGTAGGATTCTAATACAGGGAGGTTGGCAATTGAGGGTAGAGGAGGAAGGGTTTAAAACTGCATATGACTCCCCATGGTAAGATTTGTAAAATCTGCATTTTTATTGGCTTACAAATAATTTGAGACAAATGTTACATTAACAAACTTCTCTTGCACCTGCTTGTGGCATTTGGAAGAGAAGGCACATCCAATGGCTTATGATGGCTGTAAATGTAAGCCAGATTGCCCTGAGGTCCTCAGCCAAGCTACAGAATCCAATCAGAGCAGCAAAGGAATTCATGCTTTTATTCATTTATTCATAAACTTATTCTCTCATAAGCTTATTCACCCACAAACATTAAACACTGATGCTGTACAGCAGGAGAAGCATACAAGTGAATAATACAGGCTGCTTAAATTGGTTTATTTTTTCACTTGGAGATTTCAATTCCTATAAAGTGTTCCTCTGGGGATAAGGAATTTATTTCACTTCCTCCAAAAATGTTTATAAAGATTAGAGGAAGGAGGGGTTTACAGCAGATGTGAGTTCAAATTCTACTTCTGCTACATAAATGTATGGTATTTGACAAATTTATTAAACTCTTTAAGCTTCAGTCTATTCCTCTATTAAGTGGGAATGATAATATCTACTTCATAGAATTGTTAGTTTTGCCTGAAGGAAAAACAAGCATTAAGTGCACAGAATAGTAACTGATAAGAATTATATCAAAGTTAGTTTTGCAACAACATGGCTGGAAGTAGAGGGTATTATGCTAAGTGAAATAAGTCAGGCAGGAAAAGAAAAATACTGTATGTCACTTACATGTGGAATCTAGAAGACAAAACAGAAACAGACTCACAGAGAACAAACTGAGTGAGGTGGGAGGTGGGTTTGGGGACTGGGTGGAAAGATAAAGGAATTAAGAAGTTCAAGTTGGTAGTTACAATGTAATCATGGAGATGTAAAGTACAGCACAGGAAATATAGTCAATAATATTGTAATAACTATGTATGATCTCAGAGAGGTACCGTATTTACAGGGGAGAGATCACTTCATAAGTTCTATAAATGTCTAACCACTATGTTGTACACCTGAACCTAATATAATATTGAATAGCAAGTGTAATTGAAATTTTTTAATTTTAAAAAATGAAACCAAGAAATAATAACTAAATCAAAGTTACTTTGTCCATTCTATTATCCAGCATATTTTTACCTGAGTATATTGACCTGTAGTACCAGTATATATTTTGACTAGTTTGTATTGAGGCCAAATCTTATGCACCTCTGAGCTCCTCCCAATATCTGGGCACCCTTTTGCATACACCACTTTTAGTGAATTTGACCTCAATCTCCCAAATAAGTCAGATTCTGATAAGTTGGACTTTGTGTACTATAGCTGTTCTTTGCTTTCAACACATGCCAGTATGAAAATTTTAAGTAAGCAAACTGAGACTCTATAAAGTTTTTTACATCATTACTAATAAAAGCTAACATTTATTGAATTGAAGCTAACCAAGTTGCAAGCACTATTCTTAAATGTTTTACCTGTGTTTACCTCACTTAATTCTTATAAGAGCTCTGTGAGGTAGATGCTGTATTGCACCTATTTTTACAGCTGAGGAAACTGAGGCACAGAGAGATTAAGTAGCTTGTGCAAAGGTTCCTTACTAGTCAGGGAAGGAGGCAGCCTGGCTTCAGGGGCTACCACCCTAACCCATGCTTTACACTGCCTCTTGCTAAGGCTCTCTAAGGTAGTGATTATTAGGTGCAATTGGGTTGCAAGTAAAATCATAAGAGATATCTAAGTTTTCAGCCAGTTCACTTGATCACAAAGTACTAGAAATTCATCAAATTTTATTACATAATTTTCTGTAATATATATACATATTTTCTCCATTACAGATTGCTTCTGTTACACATAATACTGAAATGAAATAGCTCGCTCTTTCATTAAATGTGTGAGTCTATGTTATGGTTTTGTCTGAACTCCATAAACACACTGCATTTATTCAATATCTACTGAGTACTTTGCACACAGCCAGCACTGTTGGAGTGAAACAAAGACGAGAGAGATGAGCCCTGCCAATGAGGAATTCATAGTCTAAAAGGAGGGAAAGAGCACTACACAAGGAGTTAATTACAATAATTTTGTGAAGAAGTAATGTGGACACATAAGAGTGAAGTAGATAGGTCCCAAGACACTTTATGTGATAAAAAGAAAAAAGACCCTTTTAAAGTTCTAGAGGCATCTTTCCCATAGGTTCTCCTAAGTGCACTTCTCACTAATTCCTTAACAATTAAGCTGAGCCCTACTGAGCTCAGCCCTTTCAACATTCCTCTGCTCACCTGGCTTCAAGTAAACCTGGATATTCTGCACTTCTAGCTAGTCTCCCTCTTCCACTACCCAACTTCCAACCCCTTCAAAGCCTCGGTAAAATCAAACTTTTTCTTCCAGAAACAGGGTTTCCACTATGTTATGGATTAATTCAATAAAATCCTGCCAATGGCTGGAAAAAGAACTCCAAGAGATGAACTCAAAGTCTCCTCAAATGCTTGGTTTTATGACAATTTAAGTTCACTGAGGTTGGATTAACAATAGTCAACATTATTCTCAATCTCAGAGGTAGTTTTGTACAAAGGATGGAGAGAAAAAGAATACATAACAGACTTTTTTAGAAGCTGAGTTTTAAGATGGCAAGAAGAAAATGTGGAGGAATAGTTTTTATTTCATATTAAAAGCAGAAAGAAAAATCCTCAACTTTGAAAAACAAAGAAATAATGGCATTACAACATGCAAACTATTAAAAGATAAGTTTTATAATCTTATTAACAAAAAGTTTTTAGTATAAAATTTATAGATTATAGTATTTCTCATAACTCCTAGGGGAAAAAATTTTATTGCTTAACTCATCTGATTAAATGACTTTTTTTTTTTTTTTTTTTAAAGCAAAGCTTAGCCCTGGTCTGTGTAACTCAGTTGTTTGGAGCATTGACTTGTAAACCAAAAGATGAGAGGTTCGATTCCCAGTCAGGGCATATACCTAGGTTACAGGTTCCATCCCAGTCAGGGTACATACACAAATCAATGTTTCTCTCTCCCATCAATGTTTCTCTCCCTCTCTCTCTCCCTCCATTCCCCTCTCTCTAAAAAATTAAAATAAAATAACATACAGCTATCCTAATAAATAAAATAAAAGTAATTCATCTGTTTTTTTGATGACAGAAAGGAAATCTAGTTTATACTTCTAATCTTTTTGTGCCACCTTGCAATACCTAGCATATTTCCTTGCACACATATTTGCTGATCAACAGCAAAGACATTTTTATTTGAGATGAAAAATAAAAGACATTGGTTTATTTTTCTTCCACAGAGAGAGTCAACTCCTACCAGAAAAAATAAAACATTTGAGAATTGAACATGTTGGCATTCTTCCAAATGTTCATATTCACTTTGAGGAAATGTTTGATGAGTATGGTCAAATGCCTAATGAAATAATGCAAAGAAAGCAAAGAAAGTTCTAGAAAGAACAGCATTGAAAGCTTAGTGAAAAACTGGAGACTGGGATCCAAATCTTTAAAACCTGTAAATTTATACTGACAAAGACCTTACAAAGATTTGCTCCCAGGTTAAAAACAATGCTTTGAAAATCAAAAGGGCAAAAACTTTGTAAGGAAGAGTTTCTCAAAGTATGATCTGGTCCTCCTTCAGGTATAGACCCCAAGGTCCCACCACTATACTTTTAGGAAATTCACCATTTATTGGTAATATACCCCAAACTAGTATCAGTATGCAAATCTGCAAAGGACACACAGACTACACATTCTTTTATGATAAATTTTAGGTTAGTCTGGTAAATGGATGAAGGTGACACAAACACATCAGCCTGCAGGGGACAGTGAAGACTCAAAGTGCTTAAATTGTGTCCTGCCCCTTTCTGAGGAGGAACACAGACTCTGCTACCGTCCCCCACACCAAGTGCTTCTGTCAGAACTAGTCAGCCCTTCTGGCCACAGCTAAGTTATCTAGGGGGATAGTCTATATCTCTATCAGCTAGAGACTCACTGACTAATCAGACTTTCACTCCTCATGAGGCTGGAAAGTAAAATATATGGAGAGAAATAGACAAACCCAAATGGCCAAGAATGGGATGGAGTTCACTCGAGCTCCTACCACTGCCACATCTGAAGTTTCCAGAGCTGGTACTACACCTAGGGACACCACTGATCTGTGATGATATTAGCATGGTTGTATGATGACAAGAATTCAATAAAATGAAACTTGTTAACTTAGCATATGTTAGAAAACATCAACAAGAATACATAGTAAAATTCTTTGTTTTCATTTTAATTGACAATTATAATGGATATAAAAGTTGCAGTGCCTTATGTGAGGTAAGGTTTTTGTCAACAGAAGCACAAATCCAATACACTCACAGGAGCACCTTCTGAGGGTTAATCCTGAAAGTATATTAAATATCATGGACCTTTAACATGATTTGAAAAGATTGGACTGGTTTTGCCATAACATAAAAGCACTAGAGTCTAGAATTCTTATGCTTGCTTGGTGCATTGATTAGCAAAAGAAACCTTGGAGGAAGCCCTAGCTGGACTGCTCAATTGGTTAGAGCATCATCTCAATACACCAAAATTCCAGGTTCAATCCCCAGTCAGGACACATACAAGAAACAACCAATGAGTGCATAAGCAAGTGGAACAACAAATTGATGCTTATCTCTTTCTCTTCTCTCCTCTCTCTCTGTCAAATTAATTAAAAAGAGAGAAAGAGAGAAACCTTGGAGGGATTTTGGTGAAGCCATGTGCCCTGGAAATATTACAGCTAGGTTGTGACTTGGAGAAGATGAAAAGAAATGACTTTCAAAAGGCATCAACATTCCACTTCACAGGTTTGTTGTGAGTCTGAAATACTGATACATATAATGTACTTTGAAGACAGTAAGTGGCACATAATTACTAAGTATTGGTAGCATTAGTATTGATTATTGCAAACATTTCTTCCAATATTTTGAAGTAGAACATAAAGGAATTGGCAGTTCTGTCATTCCATGCAGCTTCCATCAGAATAGTGCCTTATAGTAGTGCAGTCTGCACCCCGTTTTGTGAGTAAATCTCTCTGTTTAAGCCACTAGTGGCAGGTTTTCTGTTACTTGCAACTGAATGCATTCCTAACTGATACTACTTGCAGTTAGTCATACCATTGAATATAGCTTTACATTTTATTGACCCAGATGACATTAATGATACAGCCCTTATCAAAGGTGAAATTACTAACTTAAAAACATAGATGAACAGATGACATTTAAGAAACAATGTCAGAAAAGTTTTCTAAATGAACTAAGTCTTAGGAATCCCAGTATTCTCTGATATAAGCATACCTTCAGAAAACAAAGTAAATTGTAGGACCTACAGTTACTACAATTTACTCTCTTTGTTACTACATAACTGGAAGTTTGAGAATGTTGTTCTTCATCAGTGTCAGCAGAAGCCCAAGCTAGAGAAGGGTTTAATTAAAAGAACAGAGACAGTACAATGAAAGACTTCTTTGAAACCACAAACTTCTAGAATGAGTAAGTAGACTAAGACAAATATGCAGCTGCAAACACAGTCTACCTTTTATGAAAAAGGAAAAATGACTCAAAGGATGAAATCGAAAACCCAGAGTGTAGGATTTCAAAATGACTGCAGAGTAGGTGGAAGCTACACTCACCTGCTCCCAGCCCCAAACTGGATTTATAGCTGAATTATACAGCAATCAACCTGAATAACCAACTAAAGTCTAGTTGAACTGAAATATTATAACCAAAGATTTACAGAAGAAGCTACATAGAAAATGGTAAGAAGGACAGAGATACAGAAAGGACTATCCCCTGCACATAGGTGTAGCAGTGGCTGGAGGGTTATCATGGATACAAAACTCCCTCCGTACAGGAGTGTAATGTCTCAACCCCATGCAGGGAGCCCAAACTCAGAGCAGCAGAAATTGGAAGAGGAGCCCACATGGCAACCGGTGGTAAAAATCAGTGGGGATTCATTCAGCCTGGGAAATGCAGGGCCCACCTTTCAGGGACTGGCACTCTTATCATTAAGGCACCAGCCTGTGGGATGCACTTCCTGGTCTCTGACTGCTGGTGAGCCCACTCTTCAGTATTCAGGTCCTGCAGAGGGGTCTGCTAGCTGCAGCCAACAGTGACTGTGGGGGCCTTCTTTTTCTGGGGAGGCTCTTGCTGAAGACCCAGACAGTAACAAAACTGTGTAACTTCAGAAAGAGGGCCAGTCTCCTCCACATTAAGCACATAGCCAGCATATCTCCCACCACCTGTTGAATGACTTGGACAGGCCCCATCCTGCTGAGTTCAGCTGAGCAGAAAACCAGAGTGCCACACAGAACTAGCACATTTGGATACTGTTTCCTGGGGGCTTTTCTCTGGGAACCAGATGGGTTGAGGCTGGGGTGTATCGCTACATCAAAGGGGAAAGGGGCACTCCTATCTCCCTGGTGAGCTAAGCTTGAGCTACCCTGAAAATGGGAAGCCGTGCTTGCCCTCACCCTACAGGATTGCAGGCACTACCCACAATAGGAGACTGTTTGGATCTACCCTTCCAAGTTCTGGATATCCCACCCCTCTGGGCTTAGTTCTGCAGGGATAAGGGAGAGTGGCTCAGAGCTGAAATGTTCAAAGGGTGAGTCTCCCTGATGCTATTGTCTGGGACCAAGACAAAGTGCTTAGCCCCCTTCTGTGGGCTAAGCCAGCATCACCCCAATGGAAGACTTTTGATCTGTCTTCCTGAATCTGGGGCATCTGGGATAGCTGGCTGCACCCAACCTGAACTTGCAGTGAGGCTCCTCCAAGGAGAAATAGAGTTGGAAACTCTGGCAAAGACTGAGTGCTTTGGTTCTAGAGTAGGAGCAACTTTCCCCTCATTGAGTATCTGACTACATGATTCCCAATTAGGGGACCCACAAGCCCTGTCCTCCTAACCCTGGTTGCTATGCCCTACTGAGCTTGCAAACTCTGGAAGAGGCTGTGGTTTGGCTCTTCCCACTCTACAGTATTTCTTCAGAGGGCTCTGGAGAAAGACCAGGCAACAATAGGAAGAGGCAAAGTAGCTGACAGGTGGAAGTGGAACTCAGGGAGTTTCAGTCCTTTTACAGAACTTCCCCCAGCTGTAAGCTGGGAGAAGCAGACCCTTATACACAGATTGTCCCCTCCCATGCAGGGTGCCCAAAGACACAGAAACAAAGAATAGATAGCATAGTAGCTCCCGGCAGTTAGCCCAAGGCCAGTTACACGCAATGTCTGATAGTGACTTGTACTTGAACCCCACCCAAGTGGACCCAGAACCTAACAATTTATGGTGGGCTTCAGACACCACTACAGCTTAACCCAACTAGCCACACAAGTGGCACACCCAAAGGGGGATTCTGGCAAGCACCAGACCTGGCTGGGAACAACTCGACCTGGGGAGACAGCCTATGCACAGTGTCTCATACACAGTGATCAATGTTTACCCTTATTGTCAGCCATCCAGAATGGTTAACTCCACTCCTGAAAGGGCAAACAGCATTCAAGACTGAACTATAACAGAAGAGTACACATAAACCACAAGAAACATTCCTGGAACACAGAACTCAGGTGATCTAGAAGATGGTGTCACTATGCCCAACAAGACACCTTCATCATAAAGCCATCATAATGTAACCAAATGCAGATCCACTGCCTGCCACTATGAAAACCAATACTCGAGAGGCAGGTGCTGATTTAAAGGCAAGTAGTTTATTTGCAGATGCTGGCCACCTGGAAGATCGGGGACTCACAGCTCAAAGCCCATCTCCTGGAAGATGGGGAATGGCTAATGTCACAAATCCCATCTCCTAAAAGATGGGGGACTCATGCCACAAAGCCCATCTCCACCTCTCAGTCAGAGGTTTTTTTCATAAGAAGGGAGTGGGGAATGGAATAAAGAGATCAAGGGAGGGGGTTGAAAAGTTCTCTGTGTGCAGATGAGCACAGTCCATTCTGATAAGGAAAGTGATGGTCCTAGTTTAGTCATACTGGCTCCATGTCACCTTAGCTTCAGTCATCCTGGATCCATAGATGAAGGTTAGCAAATCTCCCAGAACTGGGATGCTTAAAAGGTCAGAGTCTATATCTTTGAAGTTAGTTCCTAGGATTCTTACACAAACATGCTGTTCATCTACAAGCTACATATTAGTGAGAGCTAGCACTTACAGAAACAATGTCAAATGAATGGTGGGGTGGGTTACAATTTCCCACCATTACAATTTTCCACCATTACAATAGCAACTTTGGGAGTCATAGCAGACCTACCTAATACCCAGAGACAAAATGGGAAGACAAAGGAATATGCCCCAAATGAAAGAACAAGAGAACTTCCCAGAAGAAGCATTAAATAAGATGGAAGTAACCAAAGTAATAGATGCAGGTTTAAAACAAAGGTTATTAGGATGCTAAAGGACCATAGGGGAAGAATGGATGATCTCAGGGAGAACTTAAACAAAAAGTAAGCATTTCAAAAGTTATGAAAACCATAAAAAAGAACCAGTC
Source organism: Anoura caudifer (assembly GCA_004027475.1). Lineage (NCBI taxonomy): Eukaryota > Metazoa > Chordata > Mammalia > Chiroptera > Phyllostomidae > Anoura > Anoura caudifer. Next base: position 30,521 of record PVKU01009568.1, on the reverse strand, counting down.
AAAAATGTATGTGATATCTGAAATGAGTAATACACTAGAAGAAATCAACAGTAGGTTTGATGTAGCAGAGGATCAAATCAGCAAATCAGAAGACAAGATAACATATCAACCCAAGGAGAACATAAAAAAAGAGATAGAGATAATTTTAGAAAATGAGAAAAGTCTAACAGACTTCTGTGCAACATCAAATGTAACAACATCCACATCACAGATGTACCAGAAGGAGAAGAGAGTAAGCAAAAAATATGCCTGGCCAGGTGACTCAGTTAGTTGGGGCATTATCTCAATGTGCCAGGGTTGTGGGTTCAATTCCCAGTCAGGGCACATATGGGAACCAACATATGAATGCATGAATAAGTGGAACAGATCAATTTCTCTCTCTCTCTCTCTCTCTCTCTCTCTCTCTCTCTCTCTCTCTCTCTCTCTCTCCACCTCTCTCTCCATCTCTCCTTTCTTTTCTTTCAAAAAATCAATTTTTTAAAAAAAGGAAAAAAACTAGAGAACCTGTTTGAACAAATAATGGCAGAAAATTTCTCTAACCTGATAAAGGAAAAAAAGTCACACAAATTCAGGAATCACAGAGGGTCCCAATCAAGATGAACCCAAAGAGACCTATACCAAGATACATCATAATTAAAATGGCAAAGGTTAAAGACAAAGAGAGAATCTTAAATACAGCAAGAGAGAGAGACAGTTAGTTACCTACAAGAGAGTTCCCATAGTTCTTGGGAACTCTCTTGTTCCCAAGAGAGTCAGCTGATTTGTAAAAACAAACACTTCAGGCCAGAAGGGACCAGCATGAAGTATTCAAAGAGATAGAAAACAAGTACATGCAACCAAGACTAGTCTATCCTGCAAGACTATCATTTAAAGCTGCAGGCAAAATAAAGAGCTTCCTAGACCTAAAAAAAGAAAAAACTAAAGAGTTCACTACCAACAAACTGCATTGCAAGAAATATTAAAGGGCAGAGGGCAGAGGAGGAGGAGGAGGAGGAGAGGGAGAGAGAGAGAGAGAGGAACATAGGTATAAATAACAAAATGGCAATAAGTAAGTACCTATCAATAATAACCTTAAATGTAAATGGATTAAATACTCCATTCAAAAGACACAGGGTAGCTGAATGGATTAGAAATCATGATCCCCATATATGCTGTCTACAAGAGACCACTTCAGAACAAAAGACACACACACACTGAAAGTGAAAAGATGGGGAAAATATTCTATGCAAATGGAAACAACAACAGCAAAGCTGGGGTAGCAATACTTATATCAGACAAAATAGACTTCAAACAAAGGCCATAACAAGACACCAAGAAGGTCACTACATAATACTAAAAAGATTGAGCCCACAGATTGAGCCCACAAGAGGATACCCAACATAGGAGCCCCTAAATATATAAAGAAAATCTTGGTGGACATTAAGAGATGGACTGCGGTACAAACATAGTAGAGGATTTTAACACCCCACAGTCATTAATGGATAGATCTTCCAGACAAAAAATTAACAAGGCAACAGCAACCTCAAACAACAGACTAGATCTGATAGATTTAATTGATATTTACAGACCATGCCATCCCAAAGCAGCAGAATATACATTCTTCTCAGATGCACATGGACTATTCTCAAGATAGACCACATTAGGACACAAAATAAGACTTAACAATTTTTCAAAGACTGGAACCTTATCAAGCATCTGCTCTTACCACAATAGTATATGACTTGAAATCAACTACAACAAAAACTGAAAGAGATTTAAACACATGGAGGCTAAATAGCATGTTATTAAACAATGAATGGGTTAATATGATATCAAGGAAGAAATTAAAAATTAACTGGAAAAGATGAAAATGAACATACAACAAAACATAATATATGAGACACAGTGAAGGCAGTTCTGAGAGGGAAGTTCATAGTATTAAAGGCTTACCTCAAAAAGCAAGAAAAATTCAAATAAATAATCCAACACTACACTTAAAAGAACTAGGAAAAAAAACAACAACAAAAGCAGCCCAGAGTAAGTAGAAAGAAGGCAAAATAATAAAGATCAGAAAGGAAATAAATGACATAGAGACTAAAAAAAAATACAAAAGAGCAATGAAACAAAAAGGTTGTTCTTTGAAAAGATAAACAGGATTGACTAACATTTAACCAGGCTCCTCAACAAAAAAAGAGAGGACTCAAATAAATAAAATCAGAAATGAAAGAAGAAAAGTAAGAACTGATATCACAGAAATATCCCAACTAATCAGACAACATTGGTGAAATGGATAAATTTCTAGAAACATACAATTTTCCAAAGCTGAATCAGGAAGAATTAGAAAACCTAAACAGAGCGGTTACAACTAATGAAATTGAAGCAGTAATAAATACAAAAAAAACTCTCAGCAAACAAAAGTCCTGGACCAGATGGCTTCACAGGTGAATTTACCAAACATTCAAATAAGAACTAACATGTATCCTTCTCAAACTATTACAAAAAATTCAAGAGGAGCTCTTTTTATAAGGCCAGCATTATCCTAATTCCAACATCAAATAGAGACACTACAAAGAAAGCCAATTATAGGTCAATATGCCTGATGAATATAAATGCTAAAATCCTCAACAAAACATTGGCAAACAGAACCCAACAACACATTGAAAAGATAATACACTATGATCAACTTGGATTTATTCCAAGGATGCAAGGTTGGTATAATATTTGCAAATCAATAAACATGATACATCCCATAAACAAAATGAAAGGTAGCCCAGGCTGGCATGGCTCAGTTGGTTGGAGAGTTGCCCCATAACTGATTCCTAGCCAGGGAACATGCCTAGGTTGTGGGTTTGAGCCCCAGTCAGCGTGCATACAATCCCAAATCTAGGTGCAAACACAAAGCAACAAATTAATGCTTCTCTCTTGCACTGATGTCTCTCTCTCTCCCTTTTTCCCTATCTAAAAGCAATGAAAAAAATGTCTTTAGGTGAAGAAAAAAATAATTATAATAAAAAAGGAAAGATAAAATTCACATGATCATATCAATAGATGCAGAAAACAAGCACTTGGGATAATCCAGCATGCATTTATGATAAAAATTCTCTACAAAGTAAGAATAGGGGCATTATGATATAATAAAGGCCATGTATGAAAAGCCTACAGCCAACATCATACTCGATGGGCAAAAACTAAATGTATTTCTCTTAAGATCAGGAACAAGACAGGGATATCCACTTTCACCGCTCTTATTCAACACAGTACTGGAAGTCCTAGCCATAGTGATCAAACAAGAAGAAATAAAAGGCATCCAAGTTGGAAAGAAGTAAAGCTGTCTTTATGTACAGATGACATAATATTGTGCATAGAATACCCTAAAGACTCCATGAAAAAACTATTAGGTCTAATAAATGAATTTGGCAATGTAGCCAGACACAAAATTAATATTCAGAAATTGTGGCATTTTTATACACTGGTAATGAACTATCAGAAAGAGAAATTAATTAAACAATTCCTTTTACTATTGCAACCAAAAAATAAATATATAAGTCACCTAAGAATAAATTTAACCAAGGAGGTGAAAGAGCTACACTCAGAAAATTATAAGATATTGAAAAAAGAAATAAGATATAAATAAGTGGAAGCATATACCAGATTCATAGATTGGAAGAATTAATATCATTAAAATATCCATACTGTGAAAAATAATCTATAGATTCACTATAATTCCTATTAAAATACCAGTGGCATATTTCACAGACATAGAACAAATAATCCAAAAATTTATATGGAACTAAAAAGGACTCCAAATGCCCTTAGCAATCTTGAGAAACAAGAACAAACTTAGAGGTATCACACTACCTAGTATCAAACTATACTACAAGGCCATTATAATTATAACAGCCTGGTACTGGCATAACAACAGGCATATACATCAAATAGACAGAAAGCCCAAAAATAAACTGACACCTGTATGGTGTTGGGAAAATTGGACAGGTATTCACCAAAAAAGAAAAAAAAAAGAAAAGAAAAAAGAAAGAGAGAAATTAGACCATCAACTTACATCATAGACAATAATAAAATCAAAAGGGATAGAAAACATAAATGTAAGTCATGAAACAATAAAAATACTAGAGAAAACATAGGCAGTAAAATATTAGACATACTGCTTAGCAATATTTTTGCCAATATATCTCTTAGGTCAAGGGAATCAAAGGAAAAAATAAATAAATGGGACTACATCAAATTAAAAAGCTTCTGCACAGCTAAAGAAATCTTCAACAAAATGAGAAGAGAACCCATTTATGGGAAAACATGTTTGCCAATGATATATCTAATATGGATTTCATTTGTAAGATATATAAAGAACTTATACAACTCAACATCAGAAAGACAAACAATACCTAGAGGAGAACATAGACAGGAAAATCTCAGATATTTCATGCAGCAATATTTTTACTGATATGTCCCCTAAAGCAAGGGACATAAAGGAAAGAATAAACAAATTGGATCTTATCAAAATAAAAAGCTTCTGAATGGCTGAAGAATACAGTATTAAAATAAAAAGAGAACTGGCTGTATGGGAAAACATATTTTCCAATGATACCTCAGACAAGGGTTTAATCTCCAACATATATAAAGAACTTACACAACTCCACTCTAAGAAGACAAGCAACCCAATTAAAAAATGGGCAAAAGAACTTGAACAGACACTTCTCTGAGGAGGACATACAGAGGATCCAGAGACACATGAAAAGATGCTCAGTATTACTAGCTATCAGAGAGATGCAAATTAAAACCACAGTGAGATACCACTTCATACCAGTCAGAATGGCCATCATAAACAAAGCAACAAACAACAAGTGTGGAGAGGTTGTGGAGAAAAGGGGACCCTAGTGCAGACTGGTGCAACCACTATGGAAAGCAGTATGGAATTTTCTCAGAAAACTAAAAATGAATTTGCCTTTGACCCAGCAATTCCACTGCTAGGATTATATCCTAAGAACCCTGAAACACCAATCCAAAAGAACCTATGCACCCCTATGTTCATAGCAGCACAATTTGCAATAGCCAAGTGTTGGAAGCAACCCAGGTGTCCATCAGTAAATGAATAGATCAAAAAATTATGGTACATTTACACAATGGCATTCTATGCAGCAGAAAGAAAGAAGGAGCTCCTACCCTTTGCAACAGCATGGATGGAACTGGAGAGCATCATGCTAAGTGAAATAAGCCAGGAAGTGGAAGACAAATACCATATGATCTCACCTTTAACAGGAACCTAATCAACAAAACAAACAAACAAGCAAAATATAACCAAAGACACTGAAATTGAGAAGGGGCTGATAGTCACCAGAGGGGAAAGGGGAGGGAATTTCAGGGGAAAAGGGGAAGGGTTTGGAGCAACAAGTATAAAGGACACATGGACAAAAACTGGGGGGGGGAGGTGGAAATGGGAGAGAGGTGGGGAGGGCTGGGGCGGTGGACTGGGATGGGAGTAAAAGACAGAAAACTGTACAAGAACAACAATTAAAATAAATTTTTAAAAAAAGAAAAAAAAATGGGCACAGGCCCTGAGCAGTGTTACTCAGTTGGTTAGATATCACCCCACAAAGCAAAATGTCACTGATTTGATTCCTGGTCAGGGCACATGCTTGGGTTTGCCGATTTGGTTCCCAGTCAGGGTATGTATGAAAGGTAGCTGATCAATGTTTCTCACACACATCAATGTTTCTCTCCCACTTTCTCCCTCTTTTTCCCCTCTCTCTAAAAATAAATGAATAAAATATTTTTTTAGAAATGGGCAAAGACCTGAATAGACACTTTTCCAAAGAGGACATACAGATGGCCAATAGACATATGAAAAAATGCTCAACTTCACGAATTGTGAGAGAAATGCAAATTAAAACCACAATGAGATATCACCTCACACCTGCCAGAATGGCTATCATCAATAAGTCAACAAACAGAAAGTTTTGGCAAGGATGTGGAGAAAAGGAAACCCTCATGCACTGCTGCTGGGAATGCAGACTGGTGCAGCCACTGTGGAAAAGAGTATGGAGTTTCCTAAAAAATAATTAAAAATTGAACTGCCTTTTGACTCAGCCATCCCACTTCTTGGAATATATCCTAAGAACCTGGAAACACTAATTCAAAAGAATATATGCACCCTACATTCATAACAGCATTATTTACAATAGCCAAGATCTGGAAATAGTCCAAGGGTCCATCAGTAGATGAGTGGGTAAAAACCAATGGTACATTTACATAATGGAATACTACCCAACCATAAAAAAGAAGGAAATCTTACCTTTGTGACAGCATGGGTGGAGCTAAAAATTATTATATGAAGTGAAATAAGCCAGTCAGAGAAAGACAAATACCAGATGACCTCACTTATATGTGGAATCAAATGAAACAAAACTAACGAGCAAAATAAAAACAGGCATGGATACATGGGACAGACTGATGGATGTCAAAGAGGAGGAGCGGGGAGGTGGGACTGGATGAAAGAAGGTGAAGGGGTTAGCCAAAAAACATGCATACATGACACATAGACATAGACAACAGTGTGCATGCCTTGAATGTGGGTTGGACTTTGTGAATCATTTCAAAGAATAGAGTAACATAAAAATGACAGAATGAGTCAGAAACACTATAAAAGGTAGACATGATGATTCCAACAGTGTTGTAGTCTGGGACCATTTAGGGAAGGGGCAATGAGTCATCACAACTTAGAATTCTAAACCTATCAAAACTGTCAATTAAATGTGAGAGTAGAAAAATATATTTTTAGATACAAAAAGCCTCAGAACATTTGATTCTAATTCACTCTTATTAGGAAGTTATCTGAAGATGTACTTCAGCAAAATAAGAAGAGGGGAAAATAAAGAACTCTCCATACTTTCTGGTTATGCTTTCTGTAAATCCTAAAACTGTTTAAAAAAATAAACTCCACTAACAAAAGAAAGGAAGGGAGGGAAGGTAAAAGACATTGAGAAAACTTACATACGTATTGCTGAGTTAAAAAAAGCCAGTCTGAAAAAGCTATATACTTTATGATTCCAACTATATGACATTCTGAAGAAGGCAGAACTATAGAGAGAGTAAAAAAAAAAAAAAAAAAAACCCACTGGTTGCCACAGGTGCAGGGAAGTGATGAATAGATGGATACAGAGCATTGTTAAGGTACTGAAACTATTCTGTGTGATACTGTAATAGCAGATATATGACATAATGCGATTGTCAAAACATGAAACTGTACAACATAAAGTGAACCCTAATAATGTGTCAATAATAACTCATCCATCAGTTATAATAAATGTATCCACATAATGCAAGATATTAACTGTAGAGAATGGGGTGTGAGGGGAGACTCTATATTTTCTGTACAATTTGTTTCTAAACCTAAAACTGTCCTTAAAAAATAGCATGCTAAAAAAATAATCTTTGTTTTTTAAAGTGTTGCCTCTAGGAAAGGGGTGGTTGGGGTGAGGTAGGGAATTATTATTGTTATTATTTTTATTTATGATTTATTATAAGCCCTTATGTGCTATTTAAAGTGGGTTTTTAAAACCATATGTATACATTACCTGGTTTTAAATGTTTTTAATTTTTAAAAAGTCTGTGTTCCTACCAGGATGGCTAAAATAAAAATGACCAAAGATACCAAGTGTTAGTAAGGATATGAAAATCCTGAACTCTCATACACTACTCTAAAAGTTCATGTAAATTGGTATAACCACTTGGGAAAAGTGAAAGTATTTACCAAATCTGATCATTTGAATAACATGTAATCAGGCGAATTCACTCCTATGTAAATACTACCCCACCCCACCACCCCAAAAAAAGTTCACCAAAGGACATGTTCTCTAATGTTCACTGAAGCTTTGATTATAATTGCCCTAAACTGAAATCTATCTAAATGCTCATCAAGAATTGCAGAGACACTGTAGAATATTTACACAATAGAATTCTATATACCAATGAAAATAAATAACTTACAACCAAATGCAATTATATGAATGAATCTCACAAACATAATTCTGAGTGAAATAAAGTAGGCATATGATACATAATTCTATGTACAGGGGTTGACAAAAGTAGGTTTATAGTTAGTTGTTCATATGGAAAATAATACAATAACTAATAAATAATAATACAAGAATAAACTGTTTCACACACTTACAACTGTAAACCTACTTTTGCCAACCTCTGTATGAAAAGTTCAAAAACAGGCAAAAGTTATCTATGCTGCAAAATGTCAGTATAATCGTGATCTGGAAGGGAGATGGATAATAACTGGAAGGGGCATTAGTGGTCCTCTAGGGTACTGGTAATGTTCTGTTTTCCTTTTTAAACTGAGTGTTTACTGCATGAGAATATTGAACTTATGAAATTTTATGAAGCTGTGCTTATAATACTTTTTAAAAAAAAATTCATTCACTGATGTGAGAGAAAGGGGGAAAAGGAGAGAAAGAGAAAGAGACATCAACCAGCTGCTCCACTCATCCATCCATTCACTGGTTGATTCTTGCTTGTGCCCTGACTGGGGAATGGAACCTGCAACCTTGGGGTGTGCAACTATGCTCTAACCAACTAAGCTAGCTGGCCAGGGTTATAATACTTTTAATATGCTTCAACAATTTTTAACCTAGACTTTAGAATCCTAAATTACATCTTTTTTTATGCTCTACTAAATATTTAAAGAACATGTACTTGAAAAAATCCTATGAGATATATATATATACACACCTTACACAGTTAATTTCAGTGCTTTGAACAATATCAATGTAACATTTTTATGAATACTTTCAGAAGCAAAACAAGCCCAATTTTGAGTTCAGTAGAGTGTTTATTCAAACTTGCTGGGCTGGCTATAGTGTATGATATTGTTGTGATCATTACCTTCCAGTGGGCTCTGGATATGTTTATAGTATTATACATTATGGTTTGAGGTAACATTTACTAATACCAGTGCTGACAGTGAGAAGTCATTGCTATTGTGAAATCTGCAATCAGGCTGTTTGCAGCTTCTTCCTACAGGGTAACTTCCATCTAAGAAAATTATTTTGTGTCAACTTCAGATACTACAACTTTGGTTTGTTCATCAAGTTAGAATATACTGTTATTGTTTGTGCTAATAGGAATTAGAACTAAATTATAGGCTTTAGATCCAAAATCTAAAAATGAGTGTATCAATGCTTCAAATAGGATCTTTTTTACTTTTAGTAATAAAATTATTTACAAAATTATAAACAGCAGAAAATTCTGCTGTTTCAAACATAACTATCATACTCATTTGTTTCCTTTAACAAAGGAAGTACAAACCTCACACAAATTAATTCCAATTTAGTTCTGTACATGTGGATTAATATGGTTCTTAAGCAACCCTCTGAATTCGTGCCAAGCAAAAAGTGAGCATGGAAATTTGGCAAGTTCTTGGGTCAGTAACTTTAACTGATTACTTTTATAAATTCTTAGTTTAAAACACATTACAGCACATTTTAAATATCTTGAAAATACCAGGATGATAACATAAGACCAAAAATTTTTAGAATGCCTAAAATACCTCCAACAGTGAAAACTACTAATAACTCAAATTAAACCAACCTCATGCTGTAGTTTATCTTTAATTCACCCACAAATTGCCTTCTCTTGTGTTTTAGCTGTCCCAGACCACACTCTGTTCTTGGGATGCTAAATTCCCAAAGGACTACCCTCAGTATATACTTATGCTCAGCATTCATGACTCCAATTAATGGCATTTATTAAATATTTCCTATGTGTCCACCATTAATATGCACTTTTAATCTAACAGTTTCCTTTACTAACCACATTTGATACCTGAGGATGCTAAGGCTCACAGTTTATGTAATTTACCTGGAGTTCTAATGCCAATAGTAAAGCCTTAATTCTTTTTTTTATATATTTTATTGATTATGCTATTACAGTTGTCCCATTTTCCCCCTCATCATTCCCCTCCACCCTGCACGCCCCCTCCCACCCACATTCCCCCCCTTTAGTTCATGTCCCTGGGTCAGAAGTTCTTTAGCTTCTACATTTCCCGTTATTCTTGCCTTCCCTGTCTATGTTCTACCTACTGTCTATGCTACTTATTCTCTGTACCTTTTCTCCTCCCTCCTCCTCCCACTACCCTGTTGCTAACCCTCCATGTGATCTCCATTTCTGTGTTTCTGTTCCTGTTCCAGTTGTTTGCTTAGTTTGCTTTTGTTTTAGGTGTGGTTGTTAATATCTGTGAGTTTTAAAGCCTTAATTCTATCCCAGGCATTGTGACTCACAGCTATTACATCATGATGACTCCATTTTTGATAGAAACTCAGGTACAAAGACAAATTCATATCACAGAGGACTATGAATCCTGTGCTTGCTAATATTCCATTTCTCCCTTCTAGATTGTTAATGAAAATTCTAGTTCTACTGTTAAAACAGCCCTTATTGATGCTACTCATATGGAACATTCTTACTTTCTTTCATAATGTGAAAGAATGGGAGCTTTAGACCTTCTATCACTACCACAGGGGAGCTTGGGGTCTGTAATCAAAACTAAATTCTAATGCATTTTTAGTCTTTATTGCTGACAAAGTGGGTAACAACTTAGTCTTGGGCATGAAGCCCTGTCCTGGAGACTCACTATATCATTAGAGCTGATGTAACATAGACTCCCAATATAGCACCACACACCAATCTCAAAACTTCCAAGAGTCTGAAGCTCACAAAAAGTGTCAAAATTTATCACATGATAAATTAAAAAGTTTTCCAATTCACATGTAAACGTTAAAGCCCATTTCAAAAACTTTCAACATCATTACAGAAACCAGACACTGTATTCTCTAAAATTTATTTACAGTTAATAAATTAAAAAGCAAAGTACAATAGGATTGTAAATCTTAGTCATATGCACATCAAACTGTCCAAAAAAAAGTTCCATTACGAATTGCCTTCTAATGCACTTAAGACATAAGTCCATTAAGAAATATTATAAACAGGTAAATATTATGTATGTCCATTAACACCAATTTAAAGGGTGCTGTGGCAACCCTTAAAAGAACAAAAAACTTTTGAGTTAAAAATTGCTCAAATTTTTTTGTATTCAAATATTTTAATTTTTTTATTAAAAATTTTTCAGATTTGCACATTGCAAATCGATAGCCACCAGCTTAAGTTACACTTGTCCAACAGGGTCCTCAAACTTGGACAAAATAAATACACACCCCCACAATGACACTTTACACTATCAACAATGAAGTTTGCCCTCAACAATCATGACATTACTGGTTTCAGTAAGGAAAAATAAGTTGCTGGTTGACAGGAAGGGTAAAAAAATGACATCAGAAATTTCGAAAGGTTAACTGAGGTGCCAGTCACCACATTTAGGCACTCAAGAGTTAAAAATTAAATAAAAGCTTAGCAAGGTGATATACTTCCTAGCTTCCCCCTTCTCCTTGTGCCATATGAGATATAAGAGAAGGCAAAATAATGAATGAGGATCATAGGACTTCTTACAAAAACTATATACAAGCTAGGCTACAGACTCACTTTAGAGGACAGTAAATGGATGCTTCACAATAAAGGCCACCGTGCCAAGTTCCTTTTCACATTCTGCCCAAAAGTACCCATAAAATACTTTCACTTTCCTATTAATATACTAGTCAACTATACTAGTTGTTTCTTCACATTATGGAAGTTGTAACATAGGTGTTGCTAAAGAAAACTTGGCAAAAATAAAGATTTTTTTCTACATCTTATCATACAAGGTAGAAATGGCATGAATTTTTAACAAACCAAAAAAATAACATATTGAATTCAGGATGGACAATTAGATCCAAACTGAATCAGATAGACCAGATAATCCAAAGAAGCATTTATGTGAATTCAAGTGCTCTAAAGTTACAAAGCATAAGAGAAAAAAAAAGTTAAAACCCTAAGTTACAATGAATGCATGGTGTGAAAGATTGTGTTTCATTTTGTGCTGAGCAAAATTATCCTCCCAGCTAAGTCTAATTTCAAAATCCTCTGGGAAACTATCTAGATAAGCAGTATGTTGAAATTACATTCTAATATGGCCATAGGATTTATTTTTTAATTATTATAAAACTATATACAATAGAAGTACTACAAATACAAATTTTCCTCTCAGATACTAGTTAGCTTAAAAAGTTAACTTTTTTTGGCGGGGGAGGAGAAAACCCTATATAACTAAAATACAATTGGCAATGGAAGCTAATAATCAAAATAATATAGATGAGCTTCCTATCACACAAATATAATTTAACACTCTCCATCTTCTAATTATTCACTTTTATTTATTCATGTGACAGTGTATATAACAATGCATTACCACTGAGTAGTGAATAAAAGACTGTGATGCTTACTGGAAAACTGTATAAAGTCATCATATATATAAAAAATGTTTTCAACAAAACAAAAACACTGAAAGTCACAAAGCTCCTACAACAGACTATTCAACTTGGAAAAAAATTTCAGAAAGCTATGCTGTTTAAATTCCAGGAACACAAGAGTCAAAATTGCAGCTTTCATTATTCTCCAAAGAAGCTGCCAAGCAGAGATAAACCTTAATATTGAGTATTCCATATGTCAAGTTCCAGCCCAGTACAGATTGCTCCATGGCAGAATACTTAAATTTGAAATAATAGTGGTACAAAAACTTGACCCTTTAGATATTGCAGTAAAATCTGGCTGTGGCACCACTGACTAAAAACCATTAAGTCTTGCTGCCAACAATGACCAAAGGCACTTGGATAATCAAGAGTTACACACTGGGCCGTATGATATAAACGCTATTATAAATGTGTAAAAAGAAGAGTCAACTCTGTGTGGCTTGCCTGTTTGATTCCTGTGGTCTTCAGCTGTCAAAGACCCATAACTGCAAACATAAACTGAAATGGAAATAAGATTTAAAAAAAAAGGCAACTGGTGGAGCAAAAAAGTCAACTGTCATGATGTTTATAGAAGTGGTGATATTAGTCTGGACATTTCTTGTTATCCAAAAACAAAGCCAAATAAGAAAGAAAAGTAAATCCATTTCACCCAAAGAAACTTCCAACAAGTTATTTATACCAAGAAATGCCCCCACCCCTCTAGATCATTTACAGTTCTGAGGATTCTAGTGGGTATTCTGTTTATCATTTTAATCACAAAATTTATACACATTCGTTTCTCCTATTGGACTCCCATTGTAAAATAAATTATCCTTGAAATATTCCTGGATTTGTATGTTAGATCAGTACAAAGAGGCCATATCATTTCCAATCAGATTCCATCCATCTCTTTAACCAATACCAGTTTTTTATAATGTATTCATTTCTTTTAATTACAGGCCATGTGGTTTCAATGTACTTTAATTTTCATTCACTCTTTAAAAGTTTAACTCAACTCTTCCAAAACAAAACTTTGTATGTGTTTTGTTTACCATTTTCTTTAGGAGCTCAGTAAATATAAACTTTAAATTTCAATATAAAATATTTAGAAACACCTTAAAATATTTAAAACAGTTGCATTTTGAATCTATTTGTTTGCAATCACTGAGCCTATGAAGTTCAAAGCCATACAAATCCTTGACAGTCATAAGCTTGAATCGCTTAGAAAACATCCCTGGTCAAAAGCACTGGAATCCAGTTCGTTAGGAAACGCGTGAAATTCAGAATACCCTGAGCACAAATTACTGCAACACCACAAAACATGTTTGATCTTTCGTCCAGAAAGAGGGATGGTAGTCCAAAAGAAAAAAAAAGGGGGGTGGGGGGGTGGGGAGGCGGGTACCAGAGAGGAGAGGTATAAAAAAGCAAGTGAATTCTGGCTTATTACACAAGCACGAAACCAAATTCCTTTGGAAAAATAGTGACTTCTTCGGAGGGCTTCCAGACCAGTGAGGTAGAGTCCAAAAGGGAGAGAATGGACCTGCCCCTACAGTCCTGGAGACGTCTCAATCTGGGGTTAGGAAGAAAAGGGGCCTGTCTTTCGGGTCCAGCGCTGGAAGATAGGAGAGGGCACGCCTGCCCCGGGGTCCCAGACGGCGGCGCAGGTCCAGGGCGCAGAGCTGGGAACATCATCCGGTGACTTCTTCGCTCGTAAAGTGCACTAGGGGACTGAGTCCCGGCCGGATCTGTAAACACTCGACTGACACTTGTTCATCCCTCCAGCCGTCCGAGGGTCCACGGGGCTGCGTTTCACACCCGAGGCACCGGGAAGCGGCGGAGCCTCACCACGGGCTCCAGGTTCACTCGCAAGACTTGGTGTGCTCGGCGCCGTGCCGCCGCCAGGCTGCGCTCGCCCCACACGTCGCAGCCAACGCGGATGGTGGGGAAGGTGGTTAGCGTCGGGGTGGCAGCTCTCCAGATCTCCTCTAGGGTGCGGCCCCCGAAGCAGGGGCCTCGGGCCTCGGGCTCTGCGGCGCAGCTCTCCTCGGGGGCAGGCGGTGGGGGCAGCGACGGTTTCTTTCTGTGGGCGGCGGCCCCCCGGGCTCTGCGGCGCCTCCTCCTGGCCGTCCAGCCCCGGCCGGGCCTGCGTGTCTGGCCATCGACGGCGGGGGGTCCTGGAGGGTCTGGGACCAGGGCCCGGCAAGAGGAGTAACCGTAAACGTCCTTGCTGCGTAGGATATGCGGGGAGAACTGGTGCTTGAGGCTGCAGAGGAAGCTCCAGAGCTCTGCGTCCGAGCTCATGAACTCCGTGCTGCGGGGCATGAACAGCTTGAAGGCATCGCCCAGCGCCTTGGTGGTGTCTGCCAGCGACAGCTGCGAGCGCGAATACACCACCTTGTCCTCCAGCGCCTCCAGCCCGGCCCCATCTCCTGCCCTAAAGCCGCCGCCCCGGAAGACCGAGGCCGGGGCCGCCTGGGGCCGCCGCCTCTTCACGTTGCGCCGCATCAGAGGCCGCTCGGGGCCGCCCGGGCTCTCTGGGTTCCGCTGCCGCTGCCGCTGCCGGCACCTTTCTCCCGGTGCCTGTCTCGCTACTTTTCTTGCCTCCGCTGCCGCCGCCCCACCCCCTTCTAGGGCGGAGGACGGGGGTGAAGATCCTGCCACCCGGTACAAGATGGCTGCCGGCGCCCACCCCTGGGCTTTGTCATTGGACGTTGCCTCTCCCCCTGGTTTCTCTTTCTTCTCCTCTCTCACTTCCTTTCGCCCTCTGCCTTTCTTTAAATGTGCCCGCCTCAGGCCCCTCCCACCACAGCCCTGTCTCCACCCATTGGGTGCTCTCAGAAGAGGGGCGGGGAATAATGGGGTAGAGGCCAGTTCCTGCAAAATGGTGCTGGGGTTGATGATGGTAATGACCCTTGAGCCTGAGTCAACTGTTGGATGGGTATTGGGAAAGGTGCCATGAGTAGAGGAAGGGGTGGACATCAGCTCCACCTTGGGGACAGTCACTCTCAGAATGAATGGGTATGCATTTGTAGATTTAGCTGGGAGATCTACCAGTCTGAATAACAAAGGAAGCTATGCCAAAAGTCTTGCTTGTATCACAACAAAGAAATTTAGGTTTAAATCAAGAGAGAATGGTCCCCTCTAAACCTTCAAAGGCCTCTTTTGGCAACTCCATCCCACTTCCCTCTATTGGCCCCAATCCATTTGAAACAACCACCGGTAATCCAGAATTGTTCGGGTAACAGGTGACTAGACAGTGGAACCATCTTCATATTTAAGAGATACTCTGCTTATTGGGAAAACAAAGTATTTTAT
The DNA here is from genome assembly GCA_004027475.1 of Anoura caudifer. Classification (NCBI taxonomy): domain Eukaryota; kingdom Metazoa; phylum Chordata; class Mammalia; order Chiroptera; family Phyllostomidae; genus Anoura; species Anoura caudifer. The sequence goes on along the minus strand of PVKU01009568.1, from coordinate 14,829 downwards.
ACCCATAAAACAGTACAATTTGCTCAAGTTGATCAAAGATCAATTACAACAAAGCCATTCTACTTAAAAAATATCCATGTTTTTAAATAGATAGTTCTTTTTAAATGACTGTACTTCATTTTTCATTTAGTTTTAACATGCCCTTTTGCATCATCTGTCATTTAGAAATGATGCATCATCATAGACAGTCAAAAGAGCTCTGTTGAAAGAACACATTACCTGTTGTATTTGAAAGGAGGAAATTACGAATAATTATAGAGTAGTGGACATTCTAAAGTTGTCTTTTTCATCCTCGGTACTTAGCTCAGTAGCTGTCAGATAGTGGGCATTCTGTTTGCTGAGTGAATGGATGAAATATTTGAGATGAAGTGAGAAAGAAAGATACTGAAATTGCTCATAACAGGACAATTTTATTATTTGCATTTATATTGCAATTTTCTCTTTAACTCCTTTAAATGTTTTAAGGTTAAAAAAATCTAATACTTAGAATTTTGAGGTAGACATGCAAATTTTATCCTTCAGTGACCATCTTATTTTGCAGTAGAGAACTGATAAAGCATAGAAGTTTTGTGATTTGCATATAGTTTCTAATGGTTCCCTCAAATATTTTAGAGTAAAGATACCTAGTTCAATCTCCTATTTCGCCGATAAGGGAATCTGGACCCATTTAGGTTCAGTAACACAGCTTGGACTGGGACTACAGTTTAGGGCTTGGATTCCTACTCTGGTGACCCTTATATTTCACTAAGGATTTTTCCAGTTGTGCTCTTGGGACTTTAAAATGCCCAACAGAAAATTAAGAAAATACATGGAGTAATCAGGAGACAAAGCTATACCCCTATTTCTACTTGTGTGACACCCATAATTGAACCATTTTTATGTCTTATATTGGACTTATAGATAATATTTTGTTTGAACCAGATAATATTTTGTTGGTATAGTTTCAATAATTTAAAAAAAAACCAACTCTACAAAGAAAATTGTTGTCTATCTGCCAAAAATCATGGAAAATCATGGTAAATTTCTGATGAGAAAATCATTTTCCTAGAAAAGCACACCCTGATCTCAAAACAAGATTGGGGAGTCAATTGCCAGCTTCCTAAATCCTTATATAAAAATGAGATCATGCACTGGTCAGTGTGGCTCAGGTGGTTGGAGCATTGTCCCATAACTGAAAGTTTGCAGGTTTCAATTTCCACTCAGGGCACAAGCCTAGGTTGCAGGTTTGGGCCCAGGTCCAAGAGCCTGCAATCCCCAGTCCCCCTGTGTAGCCAAGAGAAAACCAATCCATGCTTCTCTCTCACATTTATGTTTCTCTTTCCCTCTCTTCCATCTTCTCTCTCTAAAAAGCAATGAAAAAATATCTTCAGGTAAGGATAAAAAAAATAAGATCATAAGAATTTTTGTACTCCTGGTTTCTCATATTTTTATCCTCTCCTTTCTATGTTAATCATATTATAAGTTCTTATAGATCTTTTGCCAAGTAAACATATACCAGGGATCTATGCAAACTTACAGAATTGATTCCAATTAAGAGGTTAAATCTTTTTTCAACACAATTTTGATTTTCAGAAAACATAAGATTTCAACAAATTGCTGAACATTCAATAGTTCATTTTTATAATACATATTCATTTAACTTGCTTAAAAGCAAAAAATATTTTTATGACATGTTTTTAGGAATTAGTATCATATTAAAGTTCTTGAATTATTATATACTTTTAAATTTGGTATTGTTTGATCTCTAGTTCTCTGTTTTCTGTATTTCTTATTTTTACATTTTTTTCTTGACCTCTACCTTTGCTTAGCTCACATAGTTTTACAAATAGTTCCTTATCCATTCTCTGAAGGAAGTAAAATTTACTACATATTTCTTTAGTGTCTGAGACTTTCCTGAGACACTATAAAGTTTATGGAAGTGGACAAATTAAATTTTTGTTTTTGAAAATAATAGTTTAAGTCCTCCATTTATTCCTTTACTTCTCAACATGATACCTCTTATATTCCTCTAATAAATGATGGGTAATAAGAATAAGTGGGTAGGGAGGAGTGGAGGAAAAGGCAGAAAACTGTACTTGAACAACAATAAAAATGTTTAAAAAATAAAAATAAATTTAAAAAAGTATAAATGGGAAAAATCAAGCTGTGTACATTTCTGAATTTATCTAAAAAATGAATACAAGCAAAATAAAGTGATTGGGGAAAATTATAAGCAAAATATATCTCTCAGCTCTCCAGAACCTTTAAGACAGTACTTCTATAAAATAATTTGCTTCTTGAAAAGTGACCAAATATAAAAAGTATATATGAATGGTTGTGAGCATCAACTCTGAAATCAAGTATACTTAGAATCAAATAGGTCTTTATAACAAGTATCTTAGAGGACATTTTTTTCTTTTTTACCTAACTGAACCTCAGTTTTCTCATCTATAAAATGGATATAACTTCTACTTCAAAAATTGTTTTCAAGGTTGCATGAGATAACATTGGTAAAACATATACTGTTGTGCCGTGATCACAGTAAGCATACAATAAATAATAACTATTCTTATTTTTCTTATCTAATTATGAGGATTTTACTGGTTTACTGAGCATATTTCAAACCTGTGGTACAGTGTAAGATTTTTTTTTAAGTAATAGATTGATAAAGAGAAAATAAAGATGCTGTTGCTACAAGAAAACTTAGAGATCATCTAACAAGTCCAACACTCTTTTTTAAATATAATTTATTGATTATGCTATTACAGTTGCCCCATTTCCCCCCTTCACTCCCCTCCATCCTGCACACCCTCTCCCACCCACATTCCCCCCTTTAGTTCATGTCCATGTGTCACTTATAAGTTCTTTAGCTTCTACATTTCCCATGCTATTCTTACCCTCCCCCTGTCTATTTTCCACCTACCATCTACGCTACTTACTCTCTGTACCCTTTCCCCCCTCTCTTCTCCTCCCACTCCCCTGTTGCTAACCCTCCATGTGATCTCCATTTCTGTGGTTCTGTTCCTGTTCTAGTTGTTTGCTTAGTTTGGGTTTTTTTTTTGTTTGTTTGTTTTAGGTGTGGTGGTTAATAATTGTGAGTTTGCTGTCATTTTACTGTACATGTTTTTTATCTTCTTTTTCTTAGATAAATCCCTTTAACATTTCATATAATAAGGGCTTGGTGATGATGAACTCCTTTATTCAGATGAGAATTTTGAGATGCCAAGAGATCTGCCTAAGGTCACCATAGCTAAATGGTGAAATACGCTAAACTAAACCTTAGAATTCTGTTAGTCCAGATTTGTTTCTAACATTTTTATATTAATACAAGGAGATAGCATTAATTATTAGTTCAAATTATAGCATGATTCATCAAGAAAACTTTCAGCCTTTTCATTAGAACCATTCTAAAGTAATGTAGATTTTTCTACAAGAGTTATCTCAGAGCTCTGATACACTGTAAAACTGTGTGATGTGAAGCAAACAAAGACCATATAAACTGAGAGGCTAGGACTTCTACTTCTAGAAAGATTATTATATTCCGTATACTCCCTCCAACTTATAACTAAAAACTCTAGACATGATATATTAAATAAATATAAGAAGATTGATAAATGGAGAGAGAAAAGTAGACAGGCTAGAAACCTAAGAACCTAAAGAACAATATAGCAGAGAGTTCCCTATGTTTTCTTCTTACTTTTTTCTCTTTTCTGCACACTTCTCAGACTGAGTAGTAGAGAAGCCAGCAACCCAGAAATGCCAACAAATGTAGGCAAAAGAAGCCAAAACAAATTCTTGTTCTCCCTTGCTATAAAAGCAGGGGAGGAACAGGCTAGCAAGACAGAAACTTCTAAGAAAATAATCAGTCTACTTCAGCAAAACACCACAGAAAACCATGGCATCTACCCTTCTCACCAGGCTGTAACAAGGCACCATGCCAGCCATTATGAGGTGGCATCAGAGAAGGCTAAACAAGGAATCAAAATTCTCACCCATTCTAGGATATGAGGCCATCCCCTCTCAAAGTGTCAGTGGAGACCATGTGGGAGCAGTAATAAGACATTCCTACCCCTCCCAGCTAGGGAGCTATCATTAGAGATCTAGTGGAAAGCTAGAATTCCCAATTCTACCCAGAAGTAATGACTTGGGTGTCAAAAGAGGCAGACCCAGGATACCTGGACTTCTCTACCTGGCAACACTGAGGCAGCACCTCTCCCCTTCCCTGTTGGAACAGTGTCAGAGAAAAGCAGCTAAAACAAGTTTAAATAATATCTAGAGTCTCGCAACACAATAACGCCTAGGTTTCCGTTGAAAATCACTTATCATGCCAAAACCCAGGAATATCTAAAGCTAAATGAAAACAGACAATCAATAGAGGCCAATGTGAGATGAAAGAGATGTTGGAATTATGTAATAAAGGTATTAAAAAGGCATTATAAAGATACTTTAATAAGCAACTGTGAACACTCTTGAAACAAATGAAGAGACAGAAAACTGCAGTAAAAAATAAAAATTTCAGCAAAGAAACAGGAGATATAAACAGGAACCAAATAAAAATTTTAGAGATAAAAAATACAATAATCAAAATAAAAACCTCAGCTAATAGACTAAACAGCAAGATTGGAGGAGGAAGAGGAAAGAATCAATGAGCTTGAAGATAGATCAACAAATATTACCAATCTGAACAGAATATTAAAAATAAAAATGAAACAGCCTTAGAAGCCTATGAGACTATAAGAGCTAATATTTGTGTCATCAGAAGCTTGAAAGGAGAGAAGAAAATTGTAGGGCTGAAAATGTACTTGAAATAATGGCTAAAAATGTTTCAAATTTGGCAAAAGACATAAACCTACAGATTCAAGAAGCTGAACTAACCTAAACAAGATAAACACGGAAATCCATGTCAAGACACATCAAGCTTGTCAAACTTTTGAAAACTAAAGAAAAAGAAAATCTTACTGAAAGCAGTGAAATAGAAATGATGCATCACCTATAAAGGAAAAAGCAATTGGAATGACAGCAGATTCCTCATGAGAAAACATGGAGGCCAAAAGTAAGTGGCTCAACATTTTTCAAGTGCTGAAAGAAAAGAAATCTCAACCTAAATTCCTGTATTCAGTGAAAACATCCTTAAACAATAAAGAGAAAATCAAGACATTCTCACATGAAAGAAAACTAAGAAAATTTATAGCCAGTAGAACTACCCAAAATTAATGACTAAAGAAAGTTCCCTAAATAAAAATAAAACAATAAAGAAGGAATCTTGAAACATCAGGAAGGAAGAACACAGTAAGCAAAAATATGTGTATGATAGACTTTCCTTTTTCTATTGAGTTTTCTAAATCATGTTTGATGGTTGTTATGGACTGAATGTTTATGTCCCCCAAAATGTGTATGTTGAAACCTTAACTCCTAATGTGACTGTTTGGAGATAGTGCCTGTGAGCAGGTGATAAAGATTAAATAAAGGTCATAAGGGTGGGATCCTAATCTCATAGGGCTATAAAAAGAGAAATAGACATCAGAGCTCATTCTCCCTGTCATGTGAGGACATAGAGAGAAGGCAACCATCTGCAAGCCAGAGAGTTCTCACCAAGACCTAAATCAGCTGCCACCTTGATCTTATACTTCTCAGCCTTTAGAACTATGAGAAAATTAATTTCTGTTGTTGAAACTATAGTGTATATGGCATATTTTGTCATGGCAGCCTAGCAGACTAATACAACAATTGAAGTAAAAAATTTAGCACTGTTTGATGTGGTTCTAAAGGTACACAAAGAAAATACCTAAAACAAATTTATTAAAATAAGGGAGGATAAAGGGGTGTAAATGAAGGTAAGGTTTCTGTACCTCACTGAAAATGGTAAAGTGACACCAGCATACTGGGGATAAGTTGTGTATGTATAATAAAATACTTAAAGCAACCACTAAAAATCCTATAGAAAAAGTCATACAAAAGCATTGTAGATAAATCAAAATAGAACTCTAAGAAGTTGTTTAACCCACCAGAAGGCAGGAAATGAAAATAAATAAATGGAAAAATAGAGAAAAGACAGAAAACAAAATGAAATGAGAGAATAAATCTACAATATAATATTATATATTAATCATTGCTGATGATTGATTAGATCAGAAATTGCCAAAATAGGAAATGAACCTATTTCATTTGAAACCATATTTGAAACAAGCCATGCATGCCTGAATTAGCCAAAATTCTTTGTCCCTCAGATCTATTTAAAATAGTTTCCTTATGTTTAATTAAAATGTACCTCCAGATTCCAAGATAGCTGCAGAATAAGTGGAAGTTGTGTCTACTTGCTTCCTGCTCCAAACCAAATTTACAGCTAAATTACAGAGAAATCGACCTGAACAACCAACTGAAAGTTAGCTGATATGAAATATTATAACCAAGGAGTACAGAAGAAGCTACCTAGAGACTGGTAAGAAAAGTTGAGATGTGAGGGGGAAAGCCCCCACATGCAGATGTGGTGGTGGCAACTGAGAAGCTGGAGAGATAGATACTGTACTGCGGAACTCCCTCCCTGTTAGAGCGCAAGGTCTTAAACCCAAGCAGGGATCCCCAACCCAGAGCAACAGAGATGGAAAGAGGAGTCTGTGTAGCATATAACAGTGGGAATCAGTGGGGATACACCCCACCTGGGAGACTTAGAGGGCACCTTCCCAGGGTTGAATGTTCCTATTATTACAGCACCATCCTGGGAGTTCACAATTTGGACTCTGACTGCTGGAGAGGCTACACTGCCACCATTGGGTCCTGCAGAGGGGTCTGGTGGCTGCACTCAGTAGTGATTTAAGGGGACCTCTATTTTACAGGGAGACTTTTGGTGGAGTCCAAAATGGTAACTAAACTATGTGGCTTGGGAATGAGGACTGGTCTCCCCCACCTCAAGGGCACAACTGGTGCCTCCATCCCCTACCATTTGAGCCACTCATCCTGTCTGGTTTCTGTAAGTTTGGAGGCACAGAGGAGCTGTGTAGATCTGGGACCTTTATTTCTGTTCTGCTGTATTTGACATTGTAGGAGAGCTGCACCAAGCTGGGACTTGGCCCAGACCTGCTGAGACCCAAAAAGATCAAAGTGTGTCACAGGGCTGGGATATTTGACCCCCATCTTGCTTGACTTGGTAGTGTGCCAGGGAATGACACAGAGCTGGGACTTTCATACTGTGTCTGCTAGGGAGGATTCTGTCTGGGAGCCAGAGAAGTGAGCTCTAGGCTGCATGACTATATTGTAGGGAGGCAAATCCAATATACCCTGTGAGTTCAACTCATATTACCCCATGAACAGGAAGAAGTGCCTGTCCGTCTCCTACAGATTTGCACAAACCACAACTGGAAACTGTTTAGATCAGCCCTGCCAAGACCTGGATAACTGCTGGCACTTGGTGCAGTTCAGTTAACTAAACTTCCCCAAGACCTGGATAACTGCAGGCACTGGGGAAAGAAGAGCAACTCAGGGTGAGGACTTTCATAGTGTGAGACCCTCAGAGTCTATTGTCTAGATCAAAACAAAGAGCTTAGCCTGCTATTGTGGGCTGTGCCAGCAACTATCCCAATGGGAGAATCTTTTGATCTATCCCCCTGAGCCCAGGGAGGATGAGCTTGCTCTTGAAAAGGGGAAAGTTGTCTGTATCCAACCTGAATTTTCCCCTACTAAGCCCTCCTGAGGGGACTAGGATTGGAGACTCTGGCAGAGACTGAAGGTGTTGGCTTTGAAACAGGGACTACATTTCCTTCATTGAGTGCCTGAGTTTGCAACCCCAAAGTAAGAACCCACTAGTCCTATCTCAACTCCCCTCGGCTCATCCTACAGTCACGCATCAGAAGGCTCCAGAGGAAGACCAAGCAACCTCAGGGAAGGCAGTGTAGCTGACAGGTGGAGGTAGACTTCACAGAACCTTGGTCTTTTTACAGATCTTCTCCCAGCTCTGAGCTGGAGGAAGCACACCCTTGTACACAGACTGGCCCCCAATGCACACATGCAAGACCAGTAGACACACAGACAGTGAACAGCATGATAGGTACAGACAGGTGACCTAAGACTGGTTACACACAACATCTGACAATGACATGTACCTGGTCCCAACCCATGTGGACCCAGAACCAATGCAAAGAGTGGTGGTCTTCATAACACACCATAGCTCTATGAGGCATAGAGTTACACAAGCGGCATACTCAAAGTAGATTCTGGCAGGCACCCAACCCTGCTGGGAACAACTCCACCTTGGGGGCAGCTCCTGCACAGTGTCTCATACATGGTGTTTCCCAGCCTGAAGGATTTACTCTACCCACAAAAAGGACAACAGTATTCAAGACTCAACTACGACAGGAGGTACATATAACCTACAAGAAACACTCCTGGAGCAAGAAACTCTGGTGATCTGGAAGATTGTGCCACTGAACCAAACAAGATACTTTCATCATAAAACCATGAAAACAAGTTTGGGAGACATAGCAGTTCTACCTAACATACAAAGATGAAATGAGGAGACAAAAAGAAATGCCTCCCAAAAAGAACAAGAGAAATCCCCAGAAAGAGAATTTGAAAATGGATGAAATGGAAGCAACCAAAATACCAGATGCAGGGTTTAAAATAATACTTATAAGAATGCTCAAGGATCTTAGGGGAAAAAGTGGATGATCTCAGTAAAAATTTTAACAGAGAGATAGTAAGCATTAAAAAAGACATAGAAAGCATAAAAGAGAACCTGTAATAAATGAAGAATACAATATCTGAAGTGAATAATACACTAGAAGGAATCAAAAGCAGATTAGATGAAGCAGAGGATCGAATCAACAAATTAAAGGACAAGATAACAGTATCCACCCAAGGTGAAAATGAAAAAGAAATAGAATTAAGAAAGTGTAAGGAACCTTTGGGACAATATCAAGCATAACAATATACACATCATAGGGATACCAGAAGCAGAAGAGAGTGAGCAAGAAATAGAGAACCTATTTGAAGAAATAATGGCAAAAAAAAACTTCCCTCACCCAGTGAAGAAAAAAAGTCACTCAAATTCAGGAATCACAGAGGGTACCAATCAAGATGAACCTAAAGAAACCCATACCAGACACATCATAATTAAAACTGCAAAGGTTAAAGACAAAGAGAGAATCTTAAAGACAGCAAGAGAGAGGCAGTTAGTTACCTACCAGGGAGTTCCCATAAGTCTGTCAGCTGATTTCTTAACAGAAAAACTTCAAGCCAGGAGGAATTGGCATTAAGTATTTAAAGTGACAAAAAAAAAAAAAAAAAAAAAAAAAAAAAAAAAAAAAAAACCCAAAAGCTAAAAGTTCATTACTACCAAACCAGTATTGCAAGAAATGTTAAAGAAACTGCTTTAAAAAGAAGAAATGGAGAGAGAGAGCATAGTATAAAGAAAAATGGCAATAAATATGAACCTATCAATAATAACCTTAAGTAAAAATAAATTACATGTTCCAATTGAAAGATATAGGGTAGCTGGATGGATAAGAAAATATGAACCAGAAATAAGCTTCTACAAGAAACCCATCCCAGAACAACAAATTTATACAGGCTGAAAGTGAAAGGTTGGAATCAAATATTCCATGAAAATGGAAGTGAACAAAAAGCTGGAGTGGCAATATCTGACAAAATAGACTTCTAAGCATAGATGATAACAAAAGACAAAGAAGGTAACCACATAATACTAAAGGAATCAATCCAACAAGAGCATATAGCTCTTCTAAACTTATATAGACCATTTTGTGTATTAGGAGCACCTAAATATATTTTTAAAAAATCTTTGTGGACTATAAGAAGGAGATTAAGCAATGCAGTCATGGTAAAGATTTTGAACACCCCACTGTCATCAATAGATAGAACTTACACACACACACACACACACACACAAAATCAACAAGAAAACAGCAACCTTTTTTAAAAATTTTATTTATTTTTAGAGATAGGGGAAAGGAGGGAGAAAGAAAAGGAGAAAAATATCAATGTGTGGTTGCCTCTCACATGCCCTCTACTGGGGACCTGGCCCGCAACCCAGGCATGTGTCCTGACTAGGAATTGAACTGGTGACCCTTTGGTTCATAGGCCAGCAATCAGTCCACTGAGCTACACCATCCAGGGCAGAAAACAGCAACCTTAAATTACACACTAAATTAGATGAATCTGATTGATATTTATAGAACATTTCATCCCAATGCAGCAGAATGGACATTCTTCTCAAGTGTACATGAAACAATCTCAAAGACAGACCATATTTTAGAACACAAAATAACTCTTAACAAATTCAAGAATACTTAAACAATATCAAGCATCTTCTCCAATCACAATAGCATAAAACTAGAAATTACTTAAATAAAAATACTCAAAAAATCAAATAATGGCAGATAAATAGCATGTTACTAAGTACTGAATGTATTATCAATGAGATCAAGCAAGAAATCAAAAATTACCTGCAAGCAAATGGAAATGGACATATATAATCCCCAAATTTATGGAACACAGCAAAAACAGTCCTGAGAGGAAAATTCATAGCATTAGAGGCACACCTCAAGAAACAAGAAAAACCTCATACAAACAATTTAACCCTATACCTAAAATAACTACAAAAAGAACAACAACAAAAAAAAGCCCAGATTAAGTAGAAGGAAATAATAAAGATTGGAGAGGAAATAAATGGCATAGAGACTAAAATTATAATACATAAGAGTAATAAAACCAAAACCTGTTTCTTTGTAAAGGTAAACAAGATCGAAAACATTTAACCAGATTCATGAAAATAAGGAGAGGATCTAAATAAATAAAATTAGAGGTTCAAAGAACAGAAGTAACAACTGATATCACCAAAATCCAAAGGATGGTAAGAAAATACTATGAAAACTATATGACAAAAAATTGGACAACATTGGTGAAATGGATGAATTTCTAGAAAGATACAATCTTCCAAAACTCTATCAAAAGGAATCAGAAAACCTAAGTAGATTGATTACAATTAATGAAATTAAAGCAGTAATTAAAAGACTCCTAGAAAACAAAATTCCTGGACCCAATGGCTGCACAGGCAAATTTTACCAAACATTCAAAGAAGAGCTAACACCTATCATTCTCAAACTAATACAAATAATTCAAGAGGAGGGAGCAATTCCAATTTCTTTTTACAAGGGCAGCATTATTCTAATTCCAAAGCCAAATAGAGACACTACAATGAAAGAAAATTATAGGTCAATATTCCTGATGAATATAGATGCTAAAATCCTCAACAATATAATAGCAAGCTAAATCCAGCAATACATTGAAAAGATCATATGCCATGATCAAATGGGTTTTAAGTGGGATGAAAGATTGTTATAATATTCAGAAAACCAATAAACATGATAAATCACATCAACAAAATAAAGAATAAAAATCGCATTACCATATCAATGCAGAAAAAGCAGTTAATATAATCCATCATCCATTTATGATGAATACTCATAGCAAAGTGGAAATAGAGGAATCAGACCTCCACATAATAAAGGCAACATATAAAAAACCTACCCCAACATCATAGTCAATGGGTAAAAACTAAAAGTGTTTCCCTTAAGATCAGGAACAAGACAGGAATGTTTGCTTTCACCACTCTTATTCAACATAGTACAGGAATTCCTAGCCATAGCAATTAGATAAAAAGAAGTAAAAGACACCCAAATTGGAAAGAAGGAAGTTAAACTGTCATTGTTTGCAGGTGACATGATATTGTATGTAGAAAACTCTAAAGACTTCACCAAGGAGAGCCAAGATGGTGGAAGAGTAAGTGGAAGTTACACTACCCTCCTCCCAGGACCAATCTGGAATTACAACTAAATTGTGGAGAAATCACCCAGAACAAACAACTGAAGTATAGTGAGAGAGAAGCCTTATAACCATTGACAGATGGAAGAATCAGCTTCAGCAAGACATGACTAGTGGGGAGTGTGGTGGAGACATAAGAGAGCTGAATGGGCTCCCACAGGTGGCAGCGGAAGCACTGGAGGGATATAGAAATGGCAGGTTGGATTCCCCTGAGAAATGTGGCACCCTAAACCCTAAGCTGGGATCCACAGCCTAGATCACCAGAGCCAAAAAGGTACACTGATAACATCCAGCTGCAAAAAGCGGCAGGGTTGCTCTCTGTCAGAGATGGACAGCTGGAGATAAAAGGAGGTTTTTAAAGGGCCAACACATAAATTTTCATTTGCAGTCACTTACCCTTGGCCTCAGCAAAGGGTGAGTAGAGGGGCAGAGTGGATGAGAGATGCTTGAAGAGAGAATGGGGACTGGAAGCTTTTGGAAGAGAACTGAGAGAGTAGCCACTGGATCCCAGTGCTGAGTCTTCCCCCATGCTGCACCAGCCATCTTGCTCAGGCAGACCACTCCCCTCAAAGTGGCAGTAGCTTTAGGGTTAACAATAGCCCCACCCCCAAAAGGGATTCTCCCCCACCCTGTGGTGCTTAAGCCTGATTGCTGAGTGCAGAGTGACTAGATGAACAACTGAAGGAGTAAGCTACAGTCAGGAGAATGCTGGTAGTCTTGAACAGGCTGCCTAAGGTCAGACAGGGACACCATCTGACATCACCAGAAGTAGATCCAGAAAGAAAAAAAAAAAAAAACAGTGGTAAATACTAGATGCTACTGAGACAAAATCCACCATGGTCTTTTCCATGATTTGTGATATTTTCTTTCCTGCATAGGTTTTTAATATTTATTTCTTATCATTCAAGTTTGTGCATATTAAGTCACTAGATTTATACTATAGTTTATTTCAATTCACATATTTTGCACCTCCCTACTCTCACCCCATTTTACATTCCTCTTTCTTCTTTTTCATACTAAATTTTTTTCTCTGCTACAATTTGTTTCCATTCTCCACTCTTATTATTTCTCCCCTGTCCAGCCTCTCTAAACCAATTTTCTCGTCAATAGTCATCTCATTCTTCTTCCCACTCTTAAAATAACCCCACTCTTTCTTCATCTTTACCAATCTTTGCTCATTGGTTGTGGATAAGGTAGTTGTTGTTGCATTTTTAAATTTTAACACTATATCATCATTAATTTTATATTTCACATCTCACATTTTATGGTTCCTCTCTCCTACTCTTTTTTTCTCTCAAATTTTAATTTTGCCCTGTCTTAGCCCCTTTTTTCTTTCTCTTTCACCTGCCTTATTTTCCTTTCTCTTTATTTTTTTCATTTTATCTCAAATTTTAATTTTTCCCCGTCTAAGCCTCATTTTCTTCCCCACTCTTGGTATTCTCTCTCTATCATTTCAAACTCACTCTCCTTTTGTCTGGACATCTCTTAAGTTTTTCTTCCTGTTTTCCCCCTCTTACTCCCATCTCATCAATATTAATTTTAGATCATTTTTTGTTCATAATGCTGTGGTGGATCCTTCTCTCCAATTTTGTTGCTATTTTTTTATTATTTACTATTTTCCTTTTTCTTTCACTCTTACTTTGTTTTAATTTCTGTTTAAATCTAATATTATATGCTGCACTTCTCTTACTCCATTCTGCACTCTTCATTACCATTTTTATTTTTGATGTAAATTTTAACTTCTTTATTGCATTGCTACAATTCTTTATTTTTATTAGTGCTCCTCTGTCTGCCCTCTCAAAATCCTTTTCTTTCAGTAGGTCATCTCATATTCACTTTCCTATCTTTTTTTAATAGTTAAAGTTATATTAACCATATTTTATTTTTTTAAGATTTTATTTATTTGGTTTTAGAGAGGGGAAGTGAGGAAGAAAGAGAGAGAGAGAAATGTGTCATTGCCCCTCATGTGCCCCCCAATAGGGACTTGGCCCACAACCCAGGGATGTGCCCTGACTGGGAATTGAATCGGCGACCCTTTTGTTTGCAGCCCACACTCAATCCACTGAGCTATGCCACCCAGGGCTCACTTTCCTTTCTTATAATGGTCTTACTATCTTTACATGCTTATTAATACTGGTTCATTGGCTGTTCATAGTGGGATTGCTAGTGGGAGTTATTTTTGCAGGTGTGGATTTGCTTCCTGGGCTTTGTGGTTTTGTTCTGGCAGTACCTGCACAACAACATATGTGGCGGGCAGAGTGACCCTCAGACAACCAATTGGAGGGATAGACCCACCAAAGAAATACCCAACAACAATCAAAACCCAATTACAACCAGAGACCCAACATAAATGGCATAAAGGATATCCAAAGAGCATCAAGTTCTGGAGATCAAGGAGACTGAACCACTGAATCTCACAGGTATCCTAGGTGGAAGTTCATACCACAAACATAGGAGTCAAAACAGATCAATGTAAGAGCCAGAAGCAAACAAGAAGAGTCTCCCCCCAAAAATGAGAAGACAAACAAGCCCCAAATGAAAGAAAGCAGGAATCTCCAGAAAGAATGGTGAATGAAATAGAGGCAACTCAGCTGTCAGATATTGAGTTCAAAGTGATAGTTATAAGGAAGCTCAATGAACTCAGTGAGAATTACTAAAAACCATAGGGAAACTACAATGAACTAACTGCAAACTATATCAACATGAAAAAGAAAACAAACTATCAAGAGCCAAGAGGAAGTGAAGAATATAATTTCTGAATTGAAGAAGACAGTAGAAGGAATCAAAAGCAGGCTAGATGAAGCACAGGATCAAATCAAAGAGCTGGAGGGCAAGGTAGAAAAAAACTCCCAGAAAGAGCAAGAAAAGGAAAAAAGACTCAGAAAGAATGAAAAGCTGTCAAGAGAACTGCAGGACCACATGAAATGGAATTATAGTTGTATAATAGGGATACCAGATGGAGAAGAACAAGACCCAGGGATAGAAAGCCTGCTTGAAAAAGTAATGGTGGAAAACTTC